>JAMOLF010000189.1:0-27316 GCA_025267735.1 Mactra quadrangularis
AAGGTTTCAATAACTAAATTCCCATTAATATTTTTTGCTACAATATACTCAGGTAAAGGATTAGTTATATTAGAAAATAAGTCATTACTTAAATCATAAGTATTAACATTACCTGTACCATTAATTGCATTTACTATATCATCTATACTTGTAGCACCATCAATAAAAATATTAGTACTTTGTGGAGGTGTACCATTATCATTGGGAATTGGAATATTAGTTCCTAGTTCTTTATCATAAATAGTAATACCAAAAGTATAATCTTGTGCGGCTATTGCAGGACTTCCTAAATCTTCTGGAGTATAAACATCTCTTTGTTTACCAGTAATTAGTTTAGAAAGAGCATCTTTTGATGACTCAAGTGCTCCAATACCACTTCCTGCACTTGCAATTGTATCTGTTCTATAATTACCTTGAATAACTGTACTTCCAGAAACTTCTGCAACTTCTGATATCACAAATTCAGTTCCAGGGGTTAAAGACTTAATTTGCATAATTCCAAAATACATATCTGCATTTTTAGTAGAAGCACTATATGTATCTTCCGTATCAAAAGCATCAAATGTTCCTGTTAAAGTATTATTCTCTTTTGCCATATAAGAAACTAAACCTGATATTTCTGAAATATTGTCAGATAAAGCTTTGTAAGTTTCAATTCTACTTGCCGCAACATCATATTTTTCTGTTGTCCAACCAGTTGTTATTGATGAACCAGTTATGGGATCTATTACAGCATCCAACTCCGCCATTAATTCTGTTGTTGCTGTTGCTGGTATATAATTTTGTGAAATTTTATTTCCATCAATATATACATAAATCTGATCCCCTTCTTTTCCTAAAATTGCATCATCTCCAGATTTGAAATTAATCTGAGAAATTTGTGCAGTTGAAGTTTCAGATGATCCATCAGGTGTATCTTTTAGTTTTTGCAGCCAAGTTGAATAATCTGTTATTGCAGCCTCAATATCTGAAATTTTTGCAGACTTACTTTTAGCTCCTGAACCAGAAAAAATTGATGTAGCATCTGATTTTGCAGTTTCTGAATAATCTGTTGCTTTTGCAGTTATGGTTTCTACGTAAGTACTATGAGATATTACTTTTGAGCTAAGAAGTTTACTATAATCATTTGTAAACATAGAAACATTTGGATTTGTGCTTGTTACATCAGCATCTGTATCAATAGAGGTCATCATCCAACCTTGGACTTCATTTCCTGCTGAATCTTGTAATGTTCCATTATCACCCATCCTGAAGTTTCCAGCTCTAGTATATAAGGTTTCAGATGTTCCACTAGCTCTTGTATCTGCAACAGTAAAAAAACCCTCACCACTTAAAGCCATATCATACGACACACCTGTAAGTTTAAGATTTCCTTGTACATATAGTTTTTCAGCATCTAATATTTTTGATCCCTTACCAATTCTATCTTGGTACATTTGATCTGCGAATGAAATTCTAGAGGCTTTAAAACCTATTGTATTTACATTGGCTATATTATTTGATTCATTATCTAAAGCTTGTTGTTGTGACGCTAATCCTGAGATTCCGGTCCAAAGTGCTCCAATCATGATTTATCCTTTTTGAATAAAGTAATGAACATTATGTTCAAATATTAATACTCAAATTAAGTACTAATATTTGAACACAAGAATTATTTTCTTAATTCTAGTGCTATTTTTAATAATTCATCAGAAGCATTAATTACTTTAGAATTCGCTTCAAATGATTTTTGGTGTTGCATAATATTAGACATACTATCAGTCATATCTAAATTTGCTAATTCAGTGCTATTATCTAATAATGTATTTACATTATTTGCATATAAAGCTTCTCCAGAATAAATTGTTGCTTCAAATAAATTATCTCCAACTGGATTTAAGGTAGATTCATCTCTAAATTGAACTGTTTGTAGTTTACCAACTAAAAACTTATTTCCATTATCATTAAGATAAAAAACACCATTTTCATTTGATATTACACCAAAAGTATTTTCAGATAAATTTAAATTTTCTAGTTTTAATTGAATTGTATTTAAAGGTTCATTTGCTTCATCAAGCAAAGAAATAGTAGTTGTAATATCTAACAATTTGGCATCGGCAAGCTCTAAAGATGATTGAAGTGCATCTCTTGCACTATTTACTAAGCCGATTCCTGAACCTAATATAGGTTCTTGAGTATTGTAAACAGTCCCTACATATTTATTTATTGAAGAATGTGTAATATTTGTATTCTTTCCAGGAACTAAAGTTGTGATATCTATAGACCCTGCAATTACACTTGCTGTTAAACCTTCAATATTTGATATTTTATCAGCTAAAGAATTCATTGTTGTTTCTACATCATCAACAAAATTCTGTCTTATTATTTGATTATTAATCGTAACTGTTAATTCATCATTTTCGTCTTGTAATTCTTCTATATAACTATTGTAACTTACATTTGTAATTTGTTTTTGTGATTCAGTTGATAAAGCAGTTGGATTACTATTATATAAATCTATTTTTTTTTGATATTCACCAATTAGCAATTCGATATCAACCAACTTAGCACTTGCAGTTTTATAGCCATCTCCGCTAATTCCACCAGATACAGCTGTTTCTTGATAATTTGTTGCACGAGCATTAATTGTTTGAATAAAATCAACATGATTAATATTATAACTAGTAACAAACTCTGAATAATCATCATTAAATTCATTTACAGTATTATCAGAAGAAACTATTGTTTGTGAAGTAGGTGTTACTCCCATAATATCTAGTTTATTAAAAGTTTGTAAGTTTCCATTTTCTCCCATTTTAAAATTACCTGCTCTAGAATAAAATGTATCATCATTTATTTGATCATGTACTACAAAATAACCAACTCCATCAATTGCAATATCTAAGGGATTATCAGTTAATTTTATATCACCTTGAGAAAAGTTCTTTTTAATCATTTGAGTATCACTACCTCGACCAAGACCTGTTTCATCATACATCATATCTTGAAAAGTAATCATATCTGATTTATTACCTACAGTATTAATGTTAGTAATATTATTTGATTCAACATTAATAGCTTTTTCAAAAGTATTTAAACCACTTACACCATTCCATAGAGCAGATACCATGATATATCCTTAAAATATTTTTGTTATTGTTGAGAAAGGAATTGATGTCAATTCATCTGAATACACAGCACTTGTCGCACCATATAAATCATAATTATGATCAGAAATTTCTTCATTATTTTCATCTAATATAATAACATTACCATCTCTTAATAGAGGTAATCCTACACTTTCTAATGCAATTTTTTCACCTGTTAAATTTCCATTTTCATCTGTTATCTCACCATTTACATTATAATTAACCATCGTAAACTTTGAACTATCATCAGCATCGGTTAATTTAACCTTATCTTCCATATATAATATTTGTTGTGCTTTTACAATTACATCACCATCATAATTCTCAACAGATCTTACAGTATATGCTTTTGAAACACCATCATCACCAATATTTCCATCTTCTATATTTTGACCTATCACACTTGCAGCACTTGAAAGTGTACTTAATGAAAATGTTTCTTGTAATGATTTCATTGTTTCTATTGTTTCTTGATTTGTATTAATTGTAGACATTTGCATTTGAGTAGAAAGCATTTGAGAAGAGTCCATTGGAGATGTAGGATCCTGTAGCTTTAACTCTGCTATCATTAAAGTTAAAAAATCTTCGTTTGTTAACTCATCATTACTAATAGATGATGTATATGAATTCCCATCTAACCCTGTATTTGAACTTATTACTACACTATCATCAGCCATAATTTACTCCTAAATAATATTTTCTTCAAAGAAATATCTCACTACATTATCTGAATCCATAACATCTTGAACTCTAACTGCTAACTTCTCATCAATTACAATTATATCCCCAGTTCCTACAATTCGAGAATTAACATAAATATCCCCACCAGAACCAGCGATTTTATTCAAAGACAGAATATCACCTTCTGATAGATCTAAAAACTCTTTAATTGTAATATCTGTATTACCCAACATTACATCAACTGTAATTTGAGTATCAACTAATAAATCGTAATCTCTTTCACTTATATCCATAACTTATCTTTAATTATTAACTTGTATTAAATTATATCATAAAGTTATAAGATTTATATAAGTGTGTCTAAACTCTCAAGCATTGAAGAAACTTTTGACTCAATATTACCATCAAAGTTTCCTAAATCACTTGCAATTACGACACCACCTGGAGTTACGTTTGGATCTTGAAAAAGTTCAATAAATGGCTCTAATTTTAAGTCATTTTTAAAATTTCATAATCTTTTGGATTTAAATGTATTTGAACTTTTGATGCAGTTTTTATTTTTTCTAAAAGATGAGATATTGTCTGCTTAGCAATTTTTGCTGAGTTTTCTCCAATCTCAATAGAAATTATTTTTTTAGCAATTGAAAAAGAAGTCTTCAATAATTTTGATTCCATTTGAAAAGTAGCTTGTTCAAAAAAAGCAGCATAATGCTTTAAGTCTTTAATAGCTTGAACAACTTGGGCATCTATATCTCGACTGCTCATACCATTATTTTCAATATTTTGTATTTTTGAATTAATTGTATTTATTTGTTGTGATAAATTTCTTATTTCGTTTAATACTGGATCAGTATTACCATTAATTTGACTATCATTTAATTTAGCTTTATTTTGCATTGAAGGAGTTTGGTTCTCTTGCTCATTTTGTATAAAAGTACCTAGTTCATAGTTAGTAACATCACTATTATTATCTACTACCTTGGCATTTGTATAAACGTTATTATTAGCCATTATTCGTCCATTTCTCTATCAATTGTGCCATCTTCGATCATTTTTTGAGCAACATCTAGCATTTTTCTTTGTGAAGTTTCAATATCTTTAATTTTAACTTTATTTAACATTTCAAACTCTTCTTTAAACCTATCTCTTGCTCTTTGAGACATAGCTCCCGTGATTTTTTCTAAATCTTCTTCTGGTAGATTTTTCATTGCAATTGCAACATCGCCAGTATCAACATTTTGTAATATTTTCATAACATATTCTGTTTCTAAGTTTATTAAATCTTCAAATACAAACATATTCTCTTTAATTTTTGTTGCTAAATTAGTATCTATACCATTGATATTTTTTAAAATATCTTGTGATTTTGGACCAAGTCTATTTAACATGTCAGCAACAACTTTTACACCACCTACATCAACAATAGAAGAAAGTAATGATTCTAATTTTTTTTCTAAAACTAAGGATATTGTCCTTACTACATCTGGGGATACATCTTTTATTGTTGCCATTTGTATAGTTACTTTAATTCTTATTTCTTCTTCAAGTTGCATCAAAACATCAGCTGCCTTAGGTGGTTCCATATGAGATAAAATAACGGCTATTGTATGAGGAGATTCATCTTTAATAAAATCTGATAATTGTTTAGGGTTTATTCCATCTAGATAGGAAAAAGCTTGAGAAGCTAATTTCATTCTTGATAATTTCGCTAAAACTTCGTCTGCTTCACCTTTTCCAAGTGATTTATATAAAATATCCCTAGCAAAATCGTAACCCCCAGAACTAATAAAACTTTTAGATCTTGTGTAAAGATGAAACTCTTCTAATACTGCTAATGATATATCTTTATTAATAGATGAAATTTGCGTAATTGCCGTTGAAATATCTTCTACAATTTCTTTTGGAAGATATTGAAATATTTTAACAGTTGATTCTTCTCCTATTAATACAAAAAAGTGAGCAACTTTTTCAAGCATTGACATACCTTTTAAGATATCTGCTTTATTTTCTTCATCAGCCATTTTCTATATTATCCTTTAAAATTCTTATCGCCTTCAGAAAGCAATAGTTCAATCATTCGAGCAACTTCTTCTGGGTTATTGTTAATCTCTTTATCAAGTTCTTCAATAAATACTTCATATTTAGCAGCTGACTCTTCATCTAATCCATCAATGTTATTAAGAATTTGACTTTTTACTTTTGATTTTAATCTACCTTGTGCACTATTTAAATCAAACTCATTCTCGTAATCATTTAACATATCTGCAGCTAACTCATCATCATCAGAACCTTCAACCTTTCCGTTTTCTCCAATAATTACAATTTCATGATTAACAATGAATTTTTTGTAAAAGACTAATAATAGAACTGCTGCAATTAAATATTGAATATATTCACTGAAATCTTTAAGTATTGATTTAACCATTGAAATAGTATCAACATTTTCATTGTTATCTTGAATTACAGGATTACCATTTTCATCAAGTGTTTGATTTACATCACTTATTGCTTTAACACCAATAAACTTGAAATCTCTTACTGTTATTTTATCACCCCTTGTATTATCATAACCTATTGTATCTTGTACAATTGATTCTAAAGACTTTAAAAATTCTTCTTTATTATCAATATCTTTTAATACTGAAGAATCAAAAGTTACAGCTGCATTTACTCTTTTGATTTGAGAATAGTTATTATCTTTTTGCTTAATGATTTTCTTTGAAATTTCATAGTTAGTAACAGTATTAGTACCTTCACTATTAGAATTTGTATTTCCCCCAGAAGAAGCGCCTCCTGGAGCTTGGATGTTATTATCAACTCCCGCAACGCCACCTGTATCTCCACTTGAACCTACTGATGATGCATTATTTTCAATTACATGTTGTGCTCTTATTGTTCCTTCTGGATCATATATCTCTTCTTCAATATTCTTTTTTATAAAATCTAGTCGAATTGTAACCCTAGCAACAACTCTTCCAATTCCAACAAAAGGTTCAAGTAAAGCTACAATCTTTTTTTCATAATCATTTTCAATTTTATCTTTATATTTATTTTGAACTATTGATTTTTGATTATCTTCATCGCTGGCAGATTTTTGTAATAAATTACCATCTTGATCAATAAGTTTTATATTTTCTTCTTCTAAATTAGAAACAGCAGATGAAATAAAATTTTTGATACCATCAATTTGTTTTTGTGTTAAAAAAACTCCAGGTTTTAAAGATAAAACAGCAGAAGCCGTAGGTTCACTTCTTCTTTCTGTAAAAATTGTTTCTTTTGGTATTGCTATTTTTACACTCGCTCTTAAAACACCGGAAAGTGACTCTAAAGAACGTGAAAGTTCACCTTCTAAAGCTCTTAAATATTTAACTTTATTTTCAAAATTTGTAGTTCCTAATGAAGATTTTTCAAAAATTTCCCAACCAACATGTTTTGTTGTTGATGCTTCACTTGTTACTAATTTAATTTTAGCAATATTTATAAAATCTTTTGACGTTTTTAATGTTAAGTTATTTGCACTTCCTATAACTGCAAACTCAATACCTGATGCTTCAAGTTCATCACTTGCTAACATTACTTGGGATTTAGTTAAATTTGTAGCAATTGTATAGTTGAGCTTTTTATCTTGTGCTTTAATGTTTGAATAAACTAACAATCCTATAAGTAAAATAAATAAAAAGGAAAATCCCCCTATAATAACTGCTCTTTGAGCTGAGTTTAAATTATTTATAAATTTTAGAAGTTGATCCATTAAATATTTATCCTAATTAATTTTTAGCAGATGATTCAATAACAGACCTAAATAATCTTGAATCTTTTTTTATTGATGATTGTATAGCATCAAAAATGATTTTATTTTTTGACATTTCACTCATTTGTGTATCTAAACTAACATTATTACCATCATTTTGTTCTTCCAATCCTTTTACTTCAACAAGATTTATTTTTGAATTAGTATTACTTGAATTAATATTACTTAAATGATTAGAACTTGTTTTATTCATTTCTAACATTTTAATTTTATTTATATTTTGCAATTCATTTTCAAATACAAGGTCTTTTGTTTTATAGTTAGGCGTGTTTATATTTGCAATATTACCTGAAATTACCTTTTGTCGCTCTCCTCTAAAATTTAGACTAGAGAAAAGAGTATTTGAAATATTACTTGCTTCCATTATCTTGTATCACTCCCAATTTTATCAATAACTTTTGAGTTAATTTCATCTATACTTGAAATAGCTTTTTGAGATTGTTCAAATCTTTTATGTGCATCAATTAATGATACCATTGCAGTAACTGAATTTACATTAGATTTTTCTATAGATCCTTGGGCTAAATAACCATCATTATTTGCAATAATTTCAAAAAAATTATCATCTTTTAATTTGTAGTTATTATTTCCAACTTTTTCAACATTATCATATGAAGTTTGTATTACTCCAATAGTTGACGTAAAATCATCTTCAGCAACTATTGCTTCATTATCAGCATTTAATACATTATTTCCATTTGAATCAACGAGTAAGCCATCAAGTATTTTAAAACTACCATCTCTACTTAAAACAACATCACCATTTTTATCTTCAATTTTAAAAAAAGTATCTGATTTAGTTAAAGCAAAATCAAGTTTATTTCCAGTTAAAACAATTGGTCCAATGTCACCTTTAATAAATTTACTATCTATTTTAGGAATATTATTAGTAACTTCACTAACAGGAAGTATATTTTCACCTTTTTTACTAGCTCTTTCTAAGTATTGATTAAAAGTTGTTTCTGTTAAACCTTCTTGTTTAAAACCATTTGTATTAATATTTGCAAGATTATTAGTGATTTGATCAAGTCTATTAAATTGATTTACCATTCCTGCGGCTAGTGGATAAATTCCTTGATTCATTATATTTTCCTATTTACCAAATTCTTTTATTAATGAGTCAAGATCATCCCCAGCAAGGTCATTTGTTTCATCTCCATGAATATGTCTTGCAACAGATACTTCTGGACCATTACTATCATCTTCAAATAAATTATTCAGATAGTTTGCTAGTTTTTTAATAACAGACATTACTCTTTCGATTTTTTGTCTATTTATATCATTAAATTGCATCAATTCCATTGCTTCAAATATCTGCATATTTTTATTATCTATATCACTTACTAAATTTTTCATTTCATTTTCTAATGAAATTGCTGTATCCAAGTTCGATTTAAATACATCAATATTTGGGAATTTTGTATTTAAGGATTCTAATAATTTAATCTGAGATAATAAAAACTCATCTTGACTGTTTAAATTACTTTGTAAATTGTTATTATTATCTAATATATCACTTAATACATCAAAAATTTTAGATACATTTTCCTCTGAATCATTTGCTACTTGAACTAATTGATTTACAACTTTTGAATCACTGTCTACGGGTAAAGGAATAACTCCTTCATTTATTTTGCTATCAGTCCAGTCTCTAACAATTTCATCTTTATTTAAATCTGGTTTTGGTATTGAAATTTCTTCTTTTTCAAGTACTTTCTCTTCTACTTCTTCAGGTTTAGCTTTAATTTCATCTTCTTTTATAAATTCTGGTTCAGATTCTTCTTCAAGAGCAAGTTCTGGTTCTTCTATTTTATTGGAAAAATCGACTCCTGATAGTATATCATCGAAGTCTTCGTCATTAGTTTGTGTTTCTTCTTCAAGTTCACTTGTTTCTAAACCTTTTAACAAATCATCAATATCATCGCTTGATATAGGTTCGTTATTTAGGACTTCTGAAACTTCATTTTCAGTACTTGCTATTAAATTTTCAATTTCATCTTCACTAACTAAATCATTACTAGGAGCTTCTACTATTTCTTCTTTTTCATCTTCAACAATATCTAGACCATTCATTAATGCTTCAATTTCTTCTTGACTCATACTCATAACAATGCCTTATTTACTTATTTTTTTAACACACCATCAAGTTTTTCTTTTAATATTGTAGCATTAAAAGGCTTCACAATATAGTTATTAACTCCAGCTTTTAAAGCAGTTATAACTTCCATTTTTCCACCTTCAGTTGTAATCATAATTATTGGTGTTTTCATATGATTACCTTCTGATCTAGTTTTTTGAACAAGTTCTAAACCATTCATATTAGGCATATTCCAATCAGTTAAAATTACATCATAGTGAGATTCACATAATAATTTCCAAGCTTTAACACCATCTTCAGCTTCATCAAAATCATCTTTTTTAAAACCTAGCTGCATTACAACATTTCCAATAATTCTTCTCATAGTAGAACTATCATCAACGATAAGAATTTTCATTATACGACCCTTTGTTAATTATTATTTTCAATTTTGTTTTATTATATATGATTTGTTTTAAAAATATACTTAATAAGAAGATAAATAATCAACTAGATTTATCTAACTTTAATAGTTCTTAAAATATAATAATTAATTATCTATAATTCTAAAGGAAAATAAATGATTAGAGGTCTTTATACAGCATCTAGTGGAATGTATGCAATGCAACATCAAATAGACGTAATTTCTAATAATATTGCAAATGTTAATACATCAGGTTTCAAACAAGATAGAGCTGAATTTCAAGACCTAATGTATGAATCCTTAAATTATACAGCAGGAAGAACATCTGCTACAACAACTAATCCTACAGGAATTGATGTTGGACTTGGGGTTAGAGTATCAGGAATACAAAAAAGTTTCTTACAAGGTGACTTAAAATTAACTTCAAATCCTTTAGATATTGCAATCGAAGGAAATGGATTTTTTAAAATTACAATGCCAGATGGAGAAACTAATTATACAAGAAATGGATCATTTAAATTAGATACTGAAGGTTCTATTGTTAATGGAAATGGATATAAGCTTGATCCCGAGATTGTAGTTCCAGAGAATGTTGTATCTGTGACAATTGCCAAAGATGGTTTAATTACAGCTACAAATCCAGTAACAGAAGAAGTAGTAGAACTTGGACAATTAACTATTGTTGACTTTATAAATACTGCTGGATTAACACCACAAGGGGAATCACTATTCTCAGAATCAGATTCATCAGGAGCACCAATTGAAGCAAATCCTGCAAGTGAACAGTTTGGTAATCTAAGACAAGGAATGATTGAATTATCAAATGTAAAACTAGTAACTGAAATGGTAGATTTAATTACAGCACAAAGAGCTTATGAAGCTAATTCTAAAGCAATCACAACAACAGATGAAATGTTAGATACAGTTAATAGTTTAAAACGATAATATTAAAGTAATTTAAGTATGGATTTAAATGAATTAAAAAAAAGAAGAGATGAGAGATCCAAATTACATAAAAAGAAGAAAAAAGAATACTATTTAAAGAAAAAAGAAGAACAAAAGAAGAACAAAATCGAATACAATTATGAGGAAGAATTGAATTCCATAAACTTCGAAGATAAAATAAAAGAAATTGTAAAAAAACAAAAAAGACATATTGATGATAGAAAAGAAACAATACTAATTAAATTAAAAGAATATAGAAATAAGAAAAAAGAATATTATTCAATAAATAAAGAAAAAAGATTAGAATATGATAAAGAGTACAGAGAAAGAAAAAAAGAAGAATTAAAAGAATATAGAAAAGAATATTATAAAAAAAATAAAAAAAATATACTAGAAAAACAAAAATTAAAAAGAATCATAATAAATAATAAAGAGTCTGAAAATGAGTAACGAAGAATTAGAAGAACTAGAGATTGTTGAAGATTCAGAAGTTGAAACAACAAATAAAATAGATGAGAAAGAAGCCCCTTCAAGTTCAAATGATACAAAAGAAGACGAAACTCCACAAAAAAAGAAAAAACTAGATATAAAAAAAATACTTATTATTACTATTTCTATATTAATTTTTGTTCTATTACTAGTATTTTCATACTATCTATTTTTTATGGAAGAAAAAAAAGAATTGCCTATAAACAAACAAGAAGATAACACTACTTCCAAAGAAAAAAACTCAGAAAAAAAATATAAATTCTCTAATCTTGATGTTGACTATAAAAAATTAAATAAAGAACTTGCGATATTAAATAATAAAAATCGAATAGAAAATGAAGAAAAAAGAAAAAAAGATCAGTTAGAAAAAAATAAACGTGAAAAAATTCTAAAAGATGAAGAAAAGAAATTAATTGAAGAAAAAAAACTTTTAGAAGAAAAAAAACTTAAATTAAATGAAGAAAAAGAAAAATTAGAAAGCTTAAAACAGGAAGCTTTATTATTAAAAGAACAAATGATAAAAGACAAAATGTTATTAGAACAAAGAAAAAAAGAGACTATTAAAAAAGAAGTTATTAAAGAAATAACACTAAAAGTTCCAGAAAAAGTAGAATCAAATAAATTTATCAAAGAAGAAGAAATACTTAAAGAAGTTTATATTCCAAAGAAAATAATAAAAGAGAAAAATACTTTAATTGATAATACACCTAAAGCTCTTGATTTTATATATCTAATTAATATTGCAACAATCAAAGGTGAATTATATAAATCCTATCTTGATAAAATTACAAAAATTAATCCAAATGTACTTTTATGTAGAGACAATAAAAATAGAATTGAAATATATTATGGTCCTTTTAAAAATGATTCAGAAAGAGCATTGTTATATGAAAAATTAATTAGTAATAACTTTAAGCAATCGTATAAAGTAGAATTGACTAAAGATGAATTTAATAGTAGATGTAATTATTAGTTTAGAGGCTTATGAGTTTTCTAAAATTTCGTAAGCTTTTCTTACTGATATCTTCTTATCATTTGTGTCGACGCATAAGATATATTGATCAAACAAATGTGGTAATAAAAAAGTTTTAGCTAAACCTTTTTCAACTAAAAAATCACTAGTATTAATTTCTAAGTAATCAGAAATAGGATATCTATGTATATCTTTAACAATACCTAATGTAATATTATCTTCTATAATTTCACAATCAATTAAGTCAAACCAAAAGAATTGATTTTCATCTAATTTACAGTTTTCTCTTGTTTGTTCTGGAGTAGAAAATAGTTCTTGATTAGTTAGTTTCTTAGCAAGTTCAATATTATTATAATCTTCAAATTTAACAGTTTGACGATTAGAATTATATTCTGTAATTTTTAAATTTATTTTTTTATTTGTTAAAAAAGTGGCACCTTTTTTAAATTGTTCAGGGAAATCTGAGTCTATATGAAGCTTTAAATGTCCATTTAAACCTACAGTTTTCCCTAATTTTGCAACA
Organism: Mactra quadrangularis; assembly: GCA_025267735.1. Classification (NCBI taxonomy): domain Eukaryota; kingdom Metazoa; phylum Mollusca; class Bivalvia; order Venerida; family Mactridae; genus Mactra; species Mactra quadrangularis. Next base: position 13,052 of record JAMOLF010000189.1, read on the forward strand.
TATACATTATCAATATTCATAGAATTATTTTGCTATTACTTGAATTTTATAAGAAATACCATCTTTTGCTTTACAACCATTTGCCATAGTTTTTAATGCATTAATCATATTTCCATTTTTACCAATTAGTTTACCAATATCTAATGTATTCGCTTCAATAGTAATCTCAGCAAATGTATTATCTATTAATTCTTTACTAACAAATATATCTTCAGGTACAGAAACAATAAGTTTCGCATAATTTTCTATAAAATTAATAATCATATTTATATACTAATTATTTTGAAGCAATTTTTTTAACTTTTTCACTTGGTTTAGCACCAACACTTAACCAATAGTTATATCTTTCTTCATCTAATTTTAATACTTTTGGCTCAACAACTGGGTTGTAGTAACCAATTGATTCAATCCAACCTGAATCTCTTCTTTTTCTTGAATCTGTTACAACTATTCTGTAAAATGGTTTCTTGTTTCTTCCCATTCTTGTTAATCTAATTACTGTCATATTCTTTTCCTTTTTTTATTTATAGTATTGAATTCTAAACTCCAGAACATAAAGTTAAAGTTTACAATTCAACACTATTTATTTTGTTTATCTTGGGATTTTTGGCATCCCACCAGGTCCCATTTGAGACATCATATTTTGTAGGCCTTTCATACCACCTTTTGAAGATAGTTTCTTTGCCATTTTTGAAGCATTTTTAAATTGTTTTAAAATTTTATTAACTTGCATTTCTGAAAGTCCTGAACCCTTTGAAAGTCTTTTCTTTCTACTTGGATTAAGTAAGCTAGGTTCTTTTCTTTCTTTAGGTGTCATTGAACCAATTAATGCTTTAATTCTTTTAATTTCATCAGAGTTCTCAAAGTCCATATCTTTTATAGGTCCTGCCATCTGTGAAAGTCCAGGAATCATACCAATAATAGATTTCATTGAACCTAATTTACTCATCATTGCTAATTGATCTAAAAAGTCATTAAAGTCAAATTCACCTTTTTTGATTTTTTTACTAACTTCTTTTGCTTTTTTTTCATCTATAACAGCAGATGTTTTTTCAGCAAGTCCTTCAATATCACCAAGTCCTAAAAGTCTTGATACAATTCTATCAGGAATAAAAACTTCAAGATCTGGCATTTTTTCACCCGTACCAATAAATCTTAAAGGAACTCCAACTTGAGCAGCAATAGACAAGGCAACTCCACCTTTTGTATCACCATCATATTTTGATAAAATCACACCATCAATTCCAATTCTTTCTTTAAAAGTACTTGCCGTTTTAGTTGCATCATGCCCTGTTAAAGAATCAGCTACATAAAAGATTTCATCTGGATTAATACTATTTTTTATATCTTTTAATTGAAGCATTAACTCATCATCAATAGCTAAACGACCAGCAGTATCAACTAAAAGAACATCATAATGTTCATCTTTAGCTTTTTTATGTGCTGCTTTTGCTATTTCAATTGGATTAGTTTCATTATCATCAAAATAAATATCAACTTCAATTTGAGCTGCAATTTGTTTTAATTGTTCAACTGCTGCTAGTCTTTGTAAATCAGCTGCTGCTACTAAAACTTTTTTCTTTCTTTGCTTTAAATAATTTGCTAATTTTCCAGTTGTTGTAGTTTTACCAGAACCTTGAAGTCCTGTCATTAAAATAGTTGTAGGAGGCGTGTTTGAAAATACAAAACCTTGATTACCTTCAGTTGTTAAAACCTTAGTTAATTCACCTTTAAGAGCATTAACAAACGAATCTTGTCCAATTCCTACTCTTTTAGTTTCAAGTTCAATTGCAAATACCAATTCTTTAGTAGTTTTATGGTGTACATCAGCTTTTAATAAAGATTTTTTTAATTCAGTAATTGCTTTTTTTAATGAAGCAACATCGTCTTTATGTCTTATTTTATTAACAGCATTTTGTATCGAACCGGTTATTGAATCAAACAAAGCCTTACTCCTAGATAATTTAAATTTTGTGGATTATACTTTTTAATTGCTTTAACTTAGGTTAATCAAGATAATATTTAAGTTAAATTTTATTTAGATAGATTTTAGGAATACCTAAAAATAGGAACTCCTAAGTTTTATTCTTTTTTTAAAGCTTAAATTTTAATTAAAATCAAACACTTTAAACTCACGAGGTTCCCTAGCTTCAAATGTGTAGTCAAATATTTTTGTTATCTTTGAGTGAAGTAATACTCTGTTAATATTAGTTGATGGTTTACCGTAAATTGAATCACCTATAATTGGCAAACCAACATGGTTTAAATGTACTCTAATTTGATGAGTTCTTCCTGATTCAATTACAATCTTAATTTTTGATTTATTTCCTTCAACAAGCATTGGATAAACAGTTGATTTAGCAGGTTTTCCTTTTTTAGGATCTACTTTAGATTTAGCCATACCTCTATCTTTTGTTGTAAGTATAGGTTTATCAATTTCAATTTCATCAATTACCTTACCTTCAACAATAGCAACATATTCTTTATATACTTTATTACCTTTAAACTCTTTAATTGCTTTTTTCTGAAACTCTTCAGTTTTAGCAAACATCATTACGCCTGATGTTTCCTTATCAAGTCTATTAAGTAAAATAGCATCAGGATATTTTCTAGCAACTTCATCTGCTGTTAAAAATGCTGGTTTATCTACAACCAAAATATTTTCATCTTGAAAAATTACTTTAATTGGTGCTATATCTTTTACTGAAAAACTTGTATCAACATGTATTTCACCTCTGGCAATCATAACTTTTTTACCACCAACTCTTACTAATCCTTTATCAATTAGTTCTTTAGCTTTTCCATTAGAAATATTTTCTTGGATTGCTAATAATTTATATGCTTTATCATGTGTATTAGACATTGATTTCCTTTATTATTGGATCTAAAGTTCCAGCTTCAATAAGAGCTGATTTTTTTAAATCATTTTTATTTTATTTAAATATAAACCTAATTCATCATTTTCGATTATGTAATAATTTTTTATACATTCAAATAATGACTTTTGGTTAAATATATGTTTACCACTTATTATCTTACATGAAAAAAAAGCAGGTTCAACAGGATTATGACCACCTATTTTTTCAAAAGCACCACCAAGAATAACAAGATCTGAAATTGCCATTATATCAATTAAAATTCCCATTTTGTCAACTATACAATATCTGATTCAAAATCTTCTTTTAAAGAGTACCGTTGATAAGAGATATCTTTATTTTTTATATATTCTTTTATTAATAAATCTACTTTTTCAAATCGCTCTGGATGTCTTGGTACAATTACCAACTTTCCTTGTGATTTATCATAATGACTTAAAATTAACTTTTCTTCATTTTCATGCGTACTTGCAGCTGTTATTAAAGTTGAAGATACTTTCTTTAGAATATTCTTCACTTTTGGAGTTTGTGCTAATTTAATATTTCCTATAACTTCAATATTTTTCGCACCTAATTCTTCTAATCTTTTTTTATCAATTTCACTTTGTGCAAATACCTTATCTATATTTTTAAAAATTCTTTTATATAAAAAAGAAAATCTTTTATATGATTTATAAGACTTATCAGAAATTCTTGCATTTATTAAAATTGTTTTTGCACCTCTTTTTTAGCAAATAAAAAAAGTATGTACCAAAGTTCAGCTTCCATTACAACTAATACTTTTTGTTTGTTAATCCAAAAAGGAAGAAACAATTCAAAAGGTAAATATCTTACATTTTTACAAAATTTACTAGCTTCTTCATAACCTGTATTAGTTATGACAGAAACATTTGATTTTTCACCATAAAAACTAACTAAATCTTTTATAGCTTTTGTTTCACCCATAGAACAAGAATGGAACCATATTCCATTTTCTTTAAATTTTGGATTATTATTTAAAAAGAATTTAGATGGAATTGCTTGTTTATATTTTGGATTTTTAGATTTATAAAGTAAAAAAGGTAGAAAAATTATATATAAGAAAAGAGCAAATATATAATAAGTAATACTAAAAAGGCTCAAATTAAGCCTCTTCAGTTTCAACTTCTTTGTAAAGAATTCTTCCACAATGTGGACAATTAATAATTTCTTCTGATTTTATAACTTCAGCATAAGTTTTATCATTAATTTTCATGTAACATCCGTAACATGCTTGTTTTTTACAGGAACTACAGCAGTATTTTTAGCCCATCTTTTAATTTTTTCATAGAAAGTTAAAATTTTATTATCAAATTTCTCTAATAATTCACTTCTTTCTTGATAAACAAGATTTCTATCTTTATTTATCTCTTCTATTGCATTATCAACTGCAATTTGAATATCTTGAATAGCTTCTTCTTCTTCAGTTAAATTAGCTTGTAATACTTTTAATTCATCTTCTTTTGATGAAGAAATAGCATCTAATCTAATAATTTCTTCGTTAGCAAATGAAACTTGTTCTTTAGCAATTTCTTCTTCTAATTGTAAAGCTTTTAACTCTTTTTCATTTTGAATACTATCATTTTTCTTAGCAATGTTTTCTAATTTAGACTTTAACTCTGATAAATGAATATTGTTTTTTGTTCTTTTTGACTTTACATCATCAATTTCAACATATAATGCATTAATTGATGACTTTATTGTTTCAGCTGTATCGATAAATGTAGCTAATTTAGCTTTTTCATTTTCAATTTTTGGCTCAAACATACTAATTGAACTATCAAACTTTGATAGTTTTATTAAATCCTGTAAATACTTATTCAACCGTTTCTCCTTGTGTAAAAAACTCAAATGGATTTTTTGAAGCTGTTATTATAGCTGTTAATTCATTTTTTTTCAAATATTCTGAAAGAAGCTCGTTTAATAGGCTACTAAAGGCTCTTTCACTTTCATAGTGTCTTATATCAATTAATGAAATATTCCTAGCTTTTGCTTCCATTGCATCATGATATTTGATATCACCTGTTAGAAAACAATCAGCTTTAACTTCATTTATTAAAGACATCCCTGATCCTGTAACAATTCCTATTGTTTTAATAAAATCATTACATTTAACCGCTTTTGTAGTTTTTAAATCTAATTTAGTGGATATGTATTTTACTAAATCATTAAAACTCATATTAACATTTGCATAAGAAATAAATTCTTCTGTTTTATTTATTTCAAATCCTAAAACTTTCTGCGTCACATACTTATTTAGATGTGTTTTATCTATATTTGTATGCATTGATATTAAAGATATATCTTTTTTAATCAATTTTTTTAATAGTTTTGAACTATAAGTATCAAAATTTACTTTTTTTAAACCAGAGAAGATAAGAGGATGATGAGTAATAAATAGTGAATTATTATCAGCACTATCTATTAGTTCTTCATCTAAATCAATGCTAATATAAATTTTCTTTATATCACTTTCAAATGAGCCAACTAATAAGCCAGCATTATCCCATTTTTCTTGCAAAGAAAAAGGAGATAAGTCATTTAAAAAATCATATATATTCTTAACTAACAAGACTAATCTTGTGTAAATAATTCAGGATTATTTACTTTTAGTTGTTCTAACGCTGCCAAAGATGATTCAGTATTAACTCTTAATAGTCTTTGTGGTTCTTGTTGTTTATATAATATTGCACAACCTTGAGACAATTCTCTAACTTTTAAGATATAATTTTGTCTTTCAGTTACAGAAATTGCTTTCCTAGCATCTAATGTATTAAACGCATGTGAAGCAATCATACATTGGTCATATGCTGGTAATGGTAATTCATTTTCTAAGCATACTTTACATTCAGTAAAAGCATCGTCAAAGTGTCTAAATAACATCTCTGTATTAGCTACTTCAAAACTATATTTAGAAAACTCATACTCACTTTCTTTATGAACATCTGCATAAGTTGTTTTTCCAAAAGAGTTTTCATTCCAAACAATATCAAACACTGAATCTACACCTTGTAAATACATTGCTAACCTTTCAGTTCCATATGTGATTTCAACAGCAACAGGATCACAAGGAAGACCACCTACTTGTTGAAAATAAGTAAATTGAGTTACTTCCATTCCATCAAGCCATACTTCCCAACCAAGTCCCCAAGCACCAAGTGTTGGTGATTCCCAGTTATCTTCTACAAATCTAATATCATGCTTAGAAAGATCTAATCCCAAAAATTCCAAAGATTGTAAATATAAATCTTGAATATTATCAGGGCTTGGTTTAATTAAAGCCTGAAATTGATAATAAGCTCCCAATCTATTAGGATTTTCTCCATATCTACCATCTGTTGGTCTTCTACTTGGTGCTACATAAGCTGTACTCCAAGGAGTAGAATCTAAACTTCTTAAAAGTGTTGCAGGATGGAATGTTCCAGCTCCTGCAGGAATGTCATAAGGTTGAACAATATTACATCCTTGTTTAGCCCAAAACTCTTGCAACTTCAATAGAATTTGTGAAAATGTAACCATTTATTTAATTCCTAATTTTAATTTGTTATTTATACTAATTTTTATAATAAAACTTCAATATCTTTAGAATCACTCTCAACAGCTTTTGCTTTGATAATTCTATCTTCTTTAAGTTTTACTGCTAGTTCTTTATCAGAAATCGCTAATATTTGCATTGCCAAATATGCAGCATTAACAGCCCCTGCTCTTCCTAGTGCAACAGTTGCAACAGGCATACCTGCAGGCATTTGAACAGTTGAAAGCATAGCATCCATACCATCCATAGCTCCACCTTTCATAGGTACACCAATTACTGGTTTAGTTGTTCCAGCTGCTAATGCACCAGCTAAATGTGCTGCCATACCAGCTGCTGCAATAAACGCAACAGAACCTCTTTCTTCTGCATCTTTAATATAATCTTTAGTTCTTTTTGGTGATCTATGAGCAGATGAAATAATCATCTCATATTTAACATTAAACTTCTCAAATGTGTCAGAACAATTCTTCATAATTTCAAAGTCAGATTTACTTCCCATAATAATTGAAACAAAATTCATTTTAAATTCCTTAATTTTTTCTTTATAAAGTCGTGATTATATCAAAAAGAATCTAATAGTTTTATAATTTTATTAAATTTAATATCTTCCCATGCTAGTGATTTATAAAATGTTAAATCATCATTTTCAAAAATAAACTTTGATAAGTTTTTTGATTTATTTTTTATTTTAATATATTTAACATATTTTAAATACTTTGTTTTCTCTTTTATATTAGCTTTTTCAGAAATCACAAGAGTAGGAATCATAAAAGAGTCAGAAATATAATATGCAGAGGTATCAACACTAATAACTTTATCCATAGAAGAAACAATATAAGCATAATCTAAAAAAGATTTAGAGTATTTACTTAGATCAACATATCTATCATCTTTAATTTTAGGGTTTATTGAAAGAGTTGAAACAATCGTATAATCTTTAAGCTTTAAAATTAACTCTTTTAAAAAGTCAGAAGCTATTTCATGTGGCATGGATTTATATTTATTTGCAGAATAAGGATGAAAAAGAAGAACTTTACCTTTCTTTTTTAAAGACTCTATTATTTTAATAAGTTCTTTATTCCCTTTAAAACTATCTAAATTAATTAATCCATATTTTTCATCATCACTTACACTTTTATAATCAATAGCTAATTTATTCAACGAAAAATCAATACTATTTAATTTATCATACTTATTAGATTTTACTGTTGAAGAACTAGTATCAAAGAAGAAATCATACTCACATAATTTTTTTACATTTGTAGACAAAGGTAAAACGTTTCTAATACAATCCTGGTTTCCAAAAATCTCTTTATCTCTTGTAAAGAAAGTATTATTTGAAGCATTTATATAAATATCTATTTTTACCTCTGAATATTTCTTTTTTAAAATATTAGAAAAAATTCTAAGTGCCGAACAAAAATTAATCATTTCACTAATGCTTTTTCCAATTGATCCAATAATTGCGACACTTGCTTCATCATTATTAAATTTTTTCAATTGTATAGGTAAAGAAAACTTGCCTGATGTTTCTAAATAGCTATCAATATTAAATTTATTATATTTATTAAAAATATCCTTTTCTTTTGAATGTTGTAAAAAAGCATCTTCTTTTAAACTTTCAAAAGAGTTAGACACACCAATTTCAATAGGAAAGGATACTAACTTTCTAATACTTGATTCTTTAAAAAGCATTGATTTATATTTCTTCTCATTAACATTAATAAAAACTTGTTTTAAATCCTCAAAATCATCTTTAGTTGAGATATAAATAGTCTCATTTACTAAAGATTCTTCCTCTTTATATTTAAAATAATTAATCAAAGTTCCATCAGTTGTTTTAATATTAATATTTTGACTTACTGTAAAAAAAATCATTTATTCTTTACCCTTAAACCTTTATTTCTAGGTTTTCTTGTCTTAGCATTGTTAAATACGGTAGTTTACCTGGTAATTTTATTTTATTAACATTACCACTATGAACAGCTTCTAATTCTTTATTTGTTTCAGTTAATATCTTTTTAAAATTAACAAAATAAACACCATTTTCAGCTTTAAATATTTTTCCGATTTCATTTTCACATTCAGTAATTTCAGTATTCATTGGTGCAAAAACTTCAATATCTGTATTTGGGAAAATTTTATATTTACACATGAAATGTTCTTCATCTTCTACAACTAAACCACTTACCTCATAAGAACCTTTACTTAATGCATATTCATGATTTTGAGAATCAGTTTTGTCAAAAGGTCTATGAACTAAATAAGCATCTGTAAAACCTCTATTTTTTGTTGTATGTAGTTCTCTTTGATATTTATCTGCATCAAAATCACCAGAATAATAATCATCAATCGCATTTCTATATGCATTTGCTGTAACAGCTGCATAATAAGGTGATTTTGTTCTTCCTTCAATTTTAAGTGAATCAACAGCACCTGAATCCATAATTTCTTGAATATGAGAAGCTAGGTTCATATCTTTTGAATTAAAAATATAAGTTCCAACACCTGGATCTTCTTCAAGTCTAAATAATGTACTTTGATTTTCACTTTCAGCATACAAGGTATAATTAAATCTACAATCATTTGCACATGAACCACGATTAGGAACACGTCCACTTTGAACTGCTGAAATCAAACATCTTCCTGAATATGCAAAACACATAGAACCATGTACAAAAATCTCAATTTCCATATCTGGTAAATGCTTTTTAATTTCCATAACATCTTTTAAAGAAATTTCTCTAGCAACTACAATTCGTTTTACACCTAAATCCCAGAAAACCTGCGCATCAAGATAATTAAGAACATTTGCTTGTGTTGATAAATGAATATCAATTTCAGGTGCAATTTCTCTACATAATCTAACAACACCAGGTGCGGCTACAATAAAACCATCAGGCTTAAGTGCAGCCATATTTTCAATATGTTTTTTTAGTAAATCAATTTGTGAATTAAATGGAAACCCATTAATCGTTGCATACACTTTTTTACCACGTGCGTGAGCATAATCAATTCCTTCTTTAAATGTTTCAAATGTAAATTCTTTTCCAGCCCTAATTCTTAAACTAAAGTGACTAACTCCTGCATATACTGCATCAGCTCCATATGCTATTGCAATTTTTAATTTTTCCATATTTCCAGCTGGTGATAATAACTCTACTTTATTACTCATAAATATCCTTTGATAATTTTTATTATTAATTGTTTATTATTTAAAATCTGATATTATATCTAAAACAAGCATAAAATAAAAAAGGAGAAAATAATAATGAAGAAAATATTTCTTGTATTTATTCTTGCATTTTCATTTCTATACTCATTTGATTTAGAATCAGAAGGGGTAGAAGTTACTTATACTAACGAGAATGACGATGAAAAAATAATACTTATTAAAAGAACTAAAACTACAGAATGTAAAAAAGTAGAATTTACACCTGAAATGATTTTAGGAGGGAATTATGCAAACAGTAAAATACCAGAAAATTGTAAAAAAACTTTTGTTACAAGTGTTGGTAAAATATCACCAATAAAGTTCTCTAAAAAAATTGATACTTTTGGCGAATTAGAAGTATTAAAGTTTATTGAAGATGCAAAAAGTGATAAAAACATGCTTTTAGTTGACTCAAGAACTACAGAATGGTTCTTACAACAAACAATTCCAACAGCTGTAAATGTACCTTACTTATATTTAAATAAATCTCAGTATACAGAAGAGTTTGATGAGATGATGGACTTATTAGGAGTTAGTTACAAAAACAACTCTTATGATTTTACAAATGCTAAAGAACTATTACTTTTTTGTAATGGTCTTTGGTGCGGTCAATCACCTGAATCAATGAAAAAACTAATTGATCTAGGTTACCCAGAAGAAAAATTAAACTGGTATAGAGGTGGAATTCAATCTTGGTTGAGTTTAAATCTACCAATAATTAAACCTTAAATTAAGACCTCAGAGAGTTGTAATAAACAATTTGAGGTTTAATTTTTCAGGAAAGAATCTCATTTATATCGCTAATAATAGCTTTATCTAACTTTCCTTCTTCAGCCATTTTGTACATTAAAGTAATTGCTTCATTTTTACAAAAGGCTTTTCTGTAACTCTTTTCTTTTCTAAGTGATTCATAAATATTTAAATTACTCATTAATCTATCTTTTAAACTTAAATCTTTTCCACTAAGCCCAAAAGGATAACCTTCTCCATCTAATGTCTCTTGAACGCCAGATGACCATATTGAAATATCATTAAATCCCATTATATTGATTAATGCTTTTTTAGTATAGTAAGGATACGATTTCACAAGTTCATATTCATTAGAGTTTAGCTTAGAATCCTTATTTAAAATATTTTTAGGAATTATAAGTTTTCCTATATTTTGTAAAGAAGCTGCAATTAAAAATGTAAGTTTATCTTTATGCTCAAAGTTATAATATTCTGACATTTTTATACACTTTTCAAGCAAAGTAGAATCCTTATCTAAAATATTTGTAAACACAGAAGTGATTGCTAAAATTTCTTCAAAATCTAAAACACTTGTAAAATCTGATAAATTACTATAAATATAAATTAAAATATCATTTTCATTTTGTAAGTCAAGCCAAAAATTAACATTTGAGCTAAAGTCAAGATAATAATTTACCAGTTCTTCTGAAAAAAAACAATTTACATTTGATTTAACAAAGTTTTTAATTTCAATTCGATTTTCGATATTTGATTTTGATAAATCAAACTTTGAATCAATAATATCCGCAAATGCAATTATTTGAGAAAAGAGAGGTATTTCTTGTTCTTTTAACCCAAAAGGTCCACTCCCATCAAAGTGTTCATTTTGGTATTTTAGTATATTAATTTTACTATCTAAAAAAGGGAGATTTTTTATATTTTCTTCGCTTTCATTAAAATAATTCTTACTTTTTGATTGAGCATTATACAAACCATTATTATGAATTAAACAATAAGAACATAAGTCTGAAATTTCTTCTAAATTAAAATTTAATTTTTGTGCAAATTTTAGAGCAATATACGCTACTCTTTTTGAATGATTTATTGAAGTACTACAAACATCTTTCTCTACAAATTCTAAAGGTGTTGATATGGCTAATAAAAAGTTATTTAAATTAAAATACATCTGTTCTTTTTTATTCATAATTTTACCTAATATTAATTTTTATTAGAATGCTACAATATAAATACTAATTATAAATTAAAGTAAAATCTATATAATAATATATTATAAAAATCAAGAAGGAAAAAAATGAAAAAATCTATTATATTAATAAGTATTCTACTTAGTAATCTATTCTCTTTTAATTACGATTTAAAACCAAAACAAATAAATAAAAACACGTGGTGCTTTTTAGGTAAACTTGAAGCTCCAACAAAAGAGAATGGTGGCTTTATGTCTAATTCTTGTTATATTAAAACAGATAAATCTTATGTTTTAGTAGATTCTGGTGCTTCTTATGAATTTGCAAAACAATCATATGAAGCTATTAGTAAAATTGAAAAACTTCCTGTAAAAGCTATTATAATTACACATCACCATGATGATCATTGGTTAGGAAATAGTTATTATAAAGAAAAATTCAACTCAATCATTTATGGTCCTAATTCTATAAATACTAACTATCATAAACATAGTGAAACAAGAATGTTTAAAAATTTATCAAAAGATGTAATAAAAAATACAAAAATTATAAAGATTGATAAAATTATTAGAACAAGTAGTGATATAAAAATTGATAATATAGTTTTTTCAATTATACCAATTGGTGTAAAAGCACATTCAGGTGAAGATTTATTTGTTTATATAAAAAATACTAAAACTTTATTTTCAGGTGATTTAATAATGAATGGAAGAATTACATCAAATAGAGAAGGTTCAGTTATTGGTCAATTAAAAGCCATTGATATGATTAATTCTAAAGAATGGGACTACCTAATTCCAGGACATGGTTTTGATGTTAGCAAAGAAGCAACTAATGAGGCAAAATTATATTTTACTTTACTAAAAAAAAGAATACTACAAGCAGTTGAAGATGATATTGGAGCTGATGAAGTTACTAAAACTGTAACATTAAAAGAATTTAAAGATAAAAAATTATATAAGATGTTGAATAAACGAAATGTTTTTGAAGCATATTCAGAATTGGAGTTTCACGAAGAGGAGTAATTACTCCTCAAACAGTGAACTAATAGCCTCTACACTACCATCTGCCATATCTAAGTCAATATGAACACCATCTTGTATTTCTACTAAATCAACATTTAAACCTTTGTTTTTCATTTTGTTAAAAAAACTTTTTGTTACTTCTGGTTTTGAAACTTTATCTTTAGTTCCATAGATCATTATAAATTTAGCATTTTTATTCATATCATCTATAACGTCACTTGCTAAAAGATGTGAATCATTTGCATAAGAAGGTCTTTCATATCGTCCTGCAACTAAAACAACATTTTTAAGAAGTTCTGGTTTTAAACCAGCTAAAGATCCACTCATCATAGCACCTGCTGAATGTCCAATTATTGTAACTTCTTTGCTTTCATATTTACTTTTAAGACCTTCAACTAAATTAGCTAAAAACTCAACATAATTCTTTTTTGCCGCTTGATGATTATATTCTTTACTTCCAATTGATTTTAATTTATTTAACGAAGAACCTGAATAACCAGGTAAAGCAACAGCAATAGTACTAATATCTGTTGACATATTTAAAGTTTCTGCAAATGCACTGTATCTTCCAAGAACATTACTACCCTCAGGCCAAGTTCCATGTACAATGATTATAAGTTTTTCATTATCATCACCTTCAAACATTGAATAATTTATGCATTCGCTTCCTGCATAAATATATGACTCACCTTTTTTATCACATTCGTTTTTTGTGATTGTACTTGCAAATAGACTACTAAGAGAAATAAACAATCCAATTACTAAAATCTTTTTAAACATCATTAATCCTTTTTAATTTATATATATGAATAATTAACTTATAATAAAATATTATAACTTAAGGAGAGATTTTGTTAAATAGTAAATTTTATAAAATAGTTATGTTTTATTTGTTTTTTTTATTAGTAAATTTAAATGCATCAAATTTAGATGAAATAAAAAATAAAGCATTAGAAGATGTTAAGGTAATCAATACAAGTGATTTGGTAAAACTTCTACAAGAAAATCCAAATACAAAAATTATTGATGTAAGAGATAAGGATGAGATATTAAAACAAGGTGGTTATATAAAAGCCAATAAAGTTACAAATATTCCAAGAGCAAATTTAGAATTTTTAATTCAAGAAGAAGTAAAAGAAAATGAAACTTTTGTAGTTCATTGTTTTAATGGAAATAAATCACTTTTTGCAGCAAAGAGATTAAAAGATTTAGGGTATAAGAATGTGCTTTATTATAAAGATAGTTTTAAAGGATGGAAAGACAAAGGCTTAACTATAAGCTCAAAAGATTTTTATTTAAACTCTATGCTATATAATCCAATAAAAAAGGTTTCACAAGGTGTTTATACATCAATAGGAGCAACACAACCAGGAACATATGAAAATTCTGGACATAATAATAACTTAGGTTTTGTTATTGGTGATGATTCTATTTTAGTTTGGAATGCAGGTGCAAACTATATGCTTGCTAAAAGTTTTCATGAAGAGATTAAAAAAATCTCTAATAAACCTATTAAATATGTAGTTTTAGAAAATTCGCAAGGTCATGCAATGTTAGGGTCTTCATATTGGAAAGAACAAGGTGCTAAAATCATCTCACATGAAATTGCAAAAATGGAAATTATTGCAAAAGGTGAGCAAATTTTAACTAGACACACAAGAAC
>JAMOLF010000190.1:0-28137 GCA_025267735.1 Mactra quadrangularis
CAATTTCGATATTAAGAATTTCATCTTCAACTTTTATTTTAGGAAATTCATTTTCAATTTCTAATTCGGGAAGTTCATTTTCAATCTCTAATTCAGGGGCATCCTTTTCTTCAGCTTCCTTATCCTTAGCCTCTATTCTTGACAAATCTGGAGGTGGATAAAGTAGATCTATCATTGCCTCCGTTGCTGGTAATAAACCTTGTGAACGCATATATATTACTACTGAATTTTCCAGATCGATGGTAAAAAATAGAGATTTCTTTAAGAATTCCCTTATCTTTTTCACACTAGCCATTGCTTCCTCAATAGTCGTTACCTCACCTGGCTGATATGATAATTCTATTAATTCCACCAATTTATTTTTCAATTCTTTGAGGGTAGCCAATTCCAGAACAGTTATCTCATCTGTGGTATTTGCTTCATATGGGGCAATTTTGTTCATTATCCCGGTAATACCATGCCTTCTATGGAATCCAATTTGGCAAGCCTTTTCTCAATTCTTTGCTCCAAGACCTCTTTCAAATTATCCAGAGAATCTAGACCTTCAACTTTATTCACGTCAACCATAATATTTACTCCTTATTCATTTAATTTATAATCTAAGCCTCGCTCTCACCCATCTTAAGCTTCCAGGAATGATTAAAAGCATATATAGAACTGAAAGTGATCATTATAAGTGTGCTAGCTGGACATTATATCCAGCTAGCCTTTGTTAATTTAATCAGTACAATGTTAGTTCAGCTCTTTCAGCATTATATTCACCTATCTCATCACTATTCACATATATATCATCTTCTATTACTATAAATGATGGTGTGAAATGTTGATATAAATGTTCATATAATTCAAGGATACTCATATCCATCAATGTTGCTGCTATACTTTGGTCTACCCATTTCTTACTATGGAAATCACCCAGTGGTCTCATTTCAATCCATTTTAGCAAGGAATCTGTGAGCACGCCTTCTTATTTCAGCAATATATTCATTGTAATCCTCTTCATCATCAAGATCTACATCGACATTATCAGCTATTTTTGTTGTGATATCATAGAATTCACCTTCGGGTGAAGATGAATAATTGAAATATCTGTATTCATAAGTTAACTTACGCAATTCATCTTCTGTTAATTTCAATAAGTCCAAGATCTCAGCTTTAGTTAACCACATAGTCTTATCATATATACTCATTGTATTCTCCTATAAATTATAAATTATAAATTGTTAATTACTATTGAAGGCACGTATAACATCTTCACGTGAGGCTTTGAATGGATCTGTTTTTTCAGAGATAAATTGAACACCATGTAATTTCGAATTTACCCGTTTCCCATAATCATTATTTTGTACCCATATACTAACAAGGGCTGTAACATAGCAACCTGTATATATTTTAATATCGGAATCAATAGTCAATATATTATTATTCTTATCAATTACGACAGGTTCCATAGTATTGCTTGATTTTAATACCCAATATTTATGGTTTCCACTATAAAACTGTAGTCATACCATCCTTAAAGCATTTCTTATCATCGGGTATATTTTCAGCATTAGCTTCTTTCATAGCCTTATTAATTGTATCATTAATAAATTTTATTTGCTCACTCCTGATGATGGGCTCATTACGTGCTTCACCTGTTTCACTATCAATATAATTATCAACTAAAGCATCTTCATCTTTAGGTATAAGGAAGATTGCCTCATATTTACCTTTAGAGTCATAATAGACATTCTTTTCAAATAGATATGGGAAAGCTATAATAACATTACTTAATCTGATTTTGTATCTCTCATTCATTGTTCTTACTCCCTCGTCCTCGTCATATTCGTTAATTCCATCCAATTCATCCCACTCGTCGAATTGATCGGAACAATATTTTGCATTGCTACCTGAGCTTCACCTAATAATTCTGCAAAGCGTGGGACAACCATATTTAAGCTTTCCATATGATTATATAATTCAATTGCATTAAAATATAATTTATTATCTATAATACAAAATAATGGGTAGAGATTCTTATAAGAATGCTCATATAATTCATCTATATCCATTTTTAGGGCTTTAGCTACAATATCCTCACTTAACCAATTATTCTTATGGAAATCTCCAATTTTTAATATTTAATTCATAGAATTAATATAATATCTAACAGCTTGGCTTAGCATTTTCAAATAATCATCGTAATTATCATATTTATCAGATGATAATTTACTTTCAATATTATAATAATACCGACCATTTTCCAATTTACTGTCGAAATACTTATAATCTATAGTTAAAGCAGATAGTTCAGCTGGACTTATTTTCAATTTACTACAGATATCATCTTCAGTAAACCACTTCTCTCTCAAATCATTACTCACTCTATTCTCCTTAGTTAGTAATTAGGATTAATAATCTATATCCCATAATTTACGGATTCATTTTCCAAATATGCTATATCGAGAAGGCATTTACTCAAATTATGCTTCATTCCCTCTTTTAAAGCACCTGTAAGTCCTAATTCCCCATGTATATTAGCTTCCTCTAATAATTCGTTCTTTAATTCAGCTAATTCCTTTTCTAAATCTTCTAATCTTGAACATAACTTCATATTCTTGAATGCTAGATTTAATTGTTCAGCTCTAATATTTCCTATTTTACACATGACATTTGCTAAAGCTAAAATATTTTCCTTTTCCTCTTTTGACATAATACCAAAATAGTATTTAGGGAAATCTTCTAAATCAAAAGCTCCAAGATCAGGATTCATAGTTCTTATTAAATTCTCATTATCTACTGTTAAATCGAATTTCCTTTCGATTTCAGCTCTTTCCAAGAATATAGATTCTTTATTTTTCGCAATTCTCTCAAACGCTGTAATGTAGTTTTACTCATTGTTTTCTCCCCAAAATATTTACCTCACATATTTAACATTTTATGTTAATATTGCTAACATGCAATATAATGTGGTGGCTGAACATTATATCCAGCCACCGGTTATTTTTAATCAGAATCTAACGAATATAGTGATATTCATTAGTCTTTACTCTCTGACTCCAAGGATTTGGAAAGTGAATTAGGTAAATCGACAATCCACGCACAATCTTCTTCCAATTGCTTATTAAGTTTATCCATATCTGATATATCAAGTCTCTTAACTGGCTTTTCACTATTTGTTTTTCTGTATTATTACTCATTTTATTTCTCCTTATAATGTGGTGGGCTGAACACTATATCCAGCCACCGGTTATTTTTAATCAGAATGCGAAGGAACATACCCTGCACCAAGAGCATAACTACCAATGTCATCCGACAAACCACCTTGGATCCGGAAAACTCCGTTAGCTACACGCACATCAATTGCAGCACTGAAAGCTGAACGATCTGCAATTTGACCTAGACCGAAGTCCAACAGCGAAAGTTATTATCACCAGTTATACTCATTGGGATAGATGAAACTGCTGTATTGACAGCCATTGCAGCATTTAACCCTACTAATTTCCAGAGAAACAGCTTTTGCAGGATTAGCCATTATTAAACTTAGCAACATTACACAAGTTAAAATCTTATTCATTTTTAATCATCCTATTATTATCAAATCACTTAACCACCTTAGTTAAGTTCTATTTTACCTTATTAGGGGTAAATTACTATTATTTATAATTATTCCGATTGGTGATAACCGAATGATTATCCAAGTTATCAAAAATCCTAATGGAATAAGGAAAGCAATGCGATAACCTGAATAGCACATTAATTCCATAAATTCCAAAAAGCTCATATTATATCTCTCTGATTCTTTTTAAAATCTTTTGCATATTGATTTCTAATTTTAGATAAACGATATTGAGTATAATAAATAGTTATATATGTAAATATTATTGCAAATATAATTACACATAAAAGTTTAAGTATTGCGACTTCCATTAAAAGCTCCATCCTTATATTGACTTAATATATCATCGATTAATTTTTTACCACTTTCTACTGAATCGATAAGATATGATTTACACCCGTGAGCCCTGATATTCTCATTAATAACTTCTTGTAAAGCTGTTAATTTCTTACCAGGGCTCTTGAATTCTATAAATATCACTGTACATTAGTTATCAATATTCGATCAGGTACACCCCTATTTGATGGGGAACAGAATTTATAGGTTAAAACATCCACGATTCCGAGCATAATCACAGACTTTCCTTTCAATATATGATTCTCTCATTTCTCCTTTCTTGCCCAATATTTACTGGATATTCTCTCACGTAAATCTTCAAGCAATTCCTTATCTAAATGTTTTTCGAGTAATTGAGCATAACCAACGATATCATGTATATTGTCAATATAATTAGGATTACCACATACAGTACGAGCTATTTTATGGAATATCATATGGAAAGCCTCAAGGTGTTGGTGTGATAATTTATTATAATTTGGCGCACTTCTAATAACATCACATAATGATTGGGTTATACGAGCATTGTCTTCAAAATTACCATATTCATTACCACGGTCTTCTAATGTTCTATCGATATCACACATAATTTCCTCCTTATTAAAATCCATCCAAAATTATCTTCTAAAAGATTCGTTAAGATAATCATAACGCTTCTTAAGTTCGAGCCTATTCTATTAAGCATTATTTATTTGCCAGCTAAACATATCTTCTGAATTCTCTATGTATTTTCTAGATTCAATAGGATTGTCACTCAAGTTTTCATTAATAATATTTGAAGTAAATAGATCTAATTCTTCACATGTTATTGCTGCTCTATCAATATATTCATCTGGATTACCCGTAGTTGGTAATCCCGTTTGGATACCGTGCAATATAAAGATGTCGATATTTATATCATGATTCTTACGCAATAGATATTGTATAGCACTTGCGCAGGACATTACTTTAATATTACCCCGTATATCATTATATCTGGTTAACTTATAATCCATATCGAAAATATCGCAAACTGTAAAATTTTCGTTAAAGAAAACTGCATCTAAATTACCAAATAGTCCTTGTATAATATGTGAACAATCAATAATTGGCTCATAAAATTTAAATTTACTATCAGCTTTATAATTTTTCACATGACTTGCATAACGGAATGCATTATTTGCTAAATCGTGATTTATAGTTTTACCATATAATTGTCTAGATATAAGATCTGTATATTGATAATCATATTTAACATAAAGTTCAGCTATTTTGTGTACCATAAAATCATCGAAAACTGAAATATTATTAATCTCATCCTCAGAACTATTCATTTTAACAAATGTTGAGCATTTCCAACCACCGATGTGTTCCCCATGGAACCTGTGAACCTATAATTTTATGATCTGCCGGGAATAATTTACCCAAGGCACTGTACTTTATATTATCATTGGTTGTGTTATCAATTATCATAATGTATCCCTTTCATAATATGATATATATTTGTTAACAATATAAGCACTATAACCTGTTATATTTAGCTTGTAAACAGTTTTTTTACACTTTTGATAAAAAAAATTTTATTTACAAGTCAATAATTTTTATATATAACTTAATAACTATGATGTAGTATATTAATAATGTCATTTACAGGAGATGAAAATGGACGATTTTGAAATATTAGATAAAGCTATAATAGCTAAGAAATTACAGGACCGGAAATTGAGATATGTATCCAGAATAACGGGTATATCTGCTCCAACTTTAATGAAATTAGCTAAAGGAGACGTTAATTCTAAATATCACGAAGGAGTAATATTAGCAATATCTAATTATTTGTCCGAGTTTTAATTTACATTTCCTATGAGAGGAATATTAATGGTTACAGTATCTGTTATCACGCAATTCTTAGATGCGTCTAAGAAATTAACACCCTTGTCTTTAGAGAAGCCGAAGGTTCCTATTGAAAAGGACTGGACAAATAAGAATATTGAAAAGCGGACTTTGAATGTCACATAAAGGTAACATTGGTTGGGTACTTGGTGAAGGTGACCTTATTATTGACGTTGATATTCGGAACGGTGGATTAGAAAGTTTCAATAAATTATTACAACATCTCGTTGAAAATAATAGCTATGAACAAGAGATAGACTTGCCACCGATGGTAGAGACACCATCTGGTGGTTATCATATCTATCTTAAACTATCTAAAGCACAGCAGAATGTTAAATTACGTAAGCAATTGAATAATTCATATAAGGGAATTGATTTCCTATCCAAGGGTAGCCAATGTGTTATACCTACAAGTCAAGTTGATGATAAGGAATATCAATGGACCAATGGATTCGGTAGTAAATTCATACAATTAGATTGCCCACAGATTCTAATTGATCTATTGTCCTATGATAATAGTGATAATGAGATCGGGACTAAAATATCATTTGATAGCCTCCTATATAATAATGTCTCATGCTAGTAAAATAGCTGATGGTGAATCAATTGCTCTGAAAGATGATTATCCAAAGGCTAGTGAGGATGAGATATGCTCCATGCTTGGGGAAATAGATCCATCATGTGAATATAATAAATGGTTGATGGTGGGAATGGCCCTACATTCATGGGATAATGATAAGGGATTAGAATTATGGGATGAATGGTCTCGTGCCTCAGATAAATATGTAGAGGGTGAACCAGAGGAGAAATGGTCTAGTTTCCACCAAAATAAGGGTATCACTATAGGGAGTCTTAAATTTATAATATCGTAAATCAAAATGAGGATAGTAAGTGATAATGAATAATGACTTATCTGATCTAGAATGTGATCGACTTATCATGGAAATTGAATCATCTGATAAATTGAAAATGAAATAAATATATAAGAAAATCAAAGACACAAATCTAACAGATTTCGATCGTGAGCGTATAGCTTGCACACTTCAGAAGAGATTAAGGGAAATTGATGCTACGTCGATTAGTCTTAAAGCTATTAAGAAGAGGATCACTCCAGAAAAGGAAGATAAATGGGCTAAACCTAAATTAGATAAGAAATGGATCAATGATTGGGTATATGTGACTTCAGAGAAGAAATATTACAATATTAAGGATAATCTATTTTATGATACAAAATCATTTGACATAATTAATGGTAAATATTATCCATTCTCATTGGATAGGGAATTTGGTAGTGCTAGTTCCTATATCACAACGATAAATGATTTCCAAACAGCTTATCAGAGTGTTTATTTGCCTCAGGAGAATGATGTCTATTTCAAATATCATAATAAGATGGTGATAAATACATTCTCACAAGATAGTTTACCAAAAACTGCTCAGGAATATAGTCCTGAAGCTAAGGAAGCTATTGAAATTGTGAAAGCACATATCGATTTCATATTCGGTGCTAATGAGAATGCCCATATCTTTACCCAATGGTTAGCTCACCAGGTACAATTCATGGGTAAGCAACTTCTATGGGCGCCAATCATTCAATCTATTCCAGGTTTAGGTAAATCATTCTTTGGGCATTTACTCAGAGCTTGTATAGGTGAACAGAATGTTGGTGTTGTGGATTCCACTCAAGTATCCTCATCATTCAATAAATGGGCAACTGATGTCTCTGTCAATGTATTGGAAGAATTACGGATTGTGGGACATAATAGACATGAAGTCACAAATAAATTGAAACCATTGATTACAGATAAATTTATCCAGATTAATAGTAAGGGTGCTAACCAATATATTGTACCTAATGTGACAAATTATATCTGCTTCACCAATTATACAAATGCTATTCCTATGGATGATGTTGATAGGAGATGGTGGGTTATATATGTAGATATCAATTCGTTAAAAGAAGTTGAGATCTATTTTAATATGTCAGCTAACCAATAATTTCAATCGCTTATTTAAATGCATATTCGAACATGGAGCTGAGTTGCGTAAATGGCTTCTGGAGTATCCTATCACGGATAAATTTAAATCATATACCCAAGCTCCAATGACTATTTATAAAGAGCAAATGGTTAGCACAGAACAGAGTTCCATTGAATATCTAGATGAATTGCAAGAACTCATTAATGAAGGTGGTGAATATTTCAATAAGGAAATCATATGTTCTAATGATCTATTTGAAGCTCTGGAACAGAAAATAGATCCAAGTCAATTTATCAGGATAAATACCACGAAAAGAGCTATTCTCTTAAGGGAATTGAAATATCGTCGTATTTATAGTCGCTTTAACATTAACGGTAGATTGAGAAATATATGGGCTAAGAAGAATCATAGTAAAGATTATGTAAGAAATATGTTTACAAATAATATTAATATGTGATATATTAGTATCTAGCTTAAGCCATTATACTTCATGATCACCTCCGTTTGGACCCTTATGATTTTCGTAATCATAAGGGTTTTTTTTTACTTATTACCAAGCAGAGTGAGGGGGTGAAAATAGCTTATTTTTTACACATAATAAAAATTATGATTTTCGCTAAGCCGTGATATCGAAAATGAGCTTTTATACAAATGATAAAAAATCTAAAATCAAAAATTTGAAAAAGCAATTTTTCATGTAACTTCCTTTCAATTAGTAACTTTTCATTTTTTCGACTTTCTCTATTCTTTTTTATTATATTTATTACTAGTTACTAGTTAAAAGATATAATATTAATAATAGAGAGAGAAAAAAGAAAAATAAAAAAAGACCTATAAAAATGGCCTATAAAAATTCTTTTCAATATAAGGGAAAGATATAAAAAGCCTGGTAACTAAGTCAAGATGTAATTTTTGACTGAAAAGTCGGAAAAATGGGAGATTTTTAGTAACTAAAACTAGTATCTTTTACATTTTACCCCTCCCCACTATGGTTATAGGGCAAATGTTATCCACATATACTGATACACCCATTATGACCATGGTTATCATTTTCTTTATGTATAATCAATAAAATAAAAAAAGTGTAATATAAATATGTTCATAAGCCCTATTATATCCCTTAATGGGATTTTAGATATGCCTAGAATACAATTTATCTGAAAGGCGTTAATTCATAGGTCTAGAATATTAATTGCTCTCTATGGGCGAATTTGAAAGCAAGTTCCTTATTCTGTTAATTAAAATAGAAATGTTATTATGAAGAAAAAAGATAATCAAATTGAGGAAAATCTTAAAGAAGACGCGGAAATTGATAGAAAACGCGTCCGAGCTCTCTTATTCATTGGTAAAAGTCATGAGGAAATAAGCGATATGCTAGGTTTAAGTCTTAGCTATTTTAAGAGAAAATATGCTAAGGATATTAAAGGTGCATATATGGAAGAACTTGCTGACATAGTTATTGCATTTACGAATAGTGTGAAATCAAAAGGCGGTACAGCACAACAGATATTTGTCCTGAAAGCATTACTTGGTTGGGACGATAATTCTGGTTCGAATAATGCTGTTACGCCTAATGTGAGATCGAAAGCTATTGTTTTACCTGAAAATGATTTCAATAATTTCGATAAATGGTCTGCTAAAGCAAAAAAAGATGCAAATGTCAGAAATAATGATTGACAATTTCGAAAATACTGATGTAATATGGAAAGCTCATCCAGGTAGTCAGGTGGATTTTCTGACTTGTCCTGCTTTTGAGGTCCTATATCACGGCAATCGTGGCCCCGGTAAGACCGATGCACTCATTATGAGTTTTGTATCGCAGGTCGGCAAAGGATATGGGGCGGATTGGAAAGGTATATTATTTAGGCGCACAGTTCCACAGTTGAGGGAAATCGTCCACAAAACATTAAAATTACTCAAACCAAGCTTCCCCACTGCCACCTTAGTAACATCCCCTACACGTATTTGGCGTTTCCCTGAAGGTGAGACACTCCATTTATGTTATATGGATTCAGAAAATGACTATTGGAATTATCACGGGCACGAATACACATGGATAGGATGGGAGGAACTCACCTCCTGGCCCACTGATGATGTCTATACCCGTATGTTCACATGTTGTCGATCACCACATCCCCATATGCCGAAAATGATCAGAGCAACAACCAATCCTTATGGTCCAGGGCATAGTTGGGTTTCTGAAAGGTTTAATTTACGTGGTGGCAGTTGGAAAAAGACACAAATCCTAGGTGATAATAATACTAATAGTCGTGCAGCAATCCGAGGTAGCTTATCTGAAAACAAAACCTTAGCCGAATCTGATCCGGATTATATGACCAGGCTCAAAGAATCAGTAACATCTGAAGCCATGAGATCAGCATGGTTAGAAGGTTCATGGGATATAAATTTCGGTGGTATTTTCAGTGAAGCTTGGAATCCTGATAAAAATGTAATTGAAGCATTTGATATACCATATAGTTGGACAATATTCAGATCATTTGACTGGGGTAGCTCTGCTCCATTTTCAGTAGGCTGGTGGGCATTATCAGATGGCACCAGTTATAATGATCGCTATGGACGTATATATCCGACTATAAGAGGAGATCTGTTCCGGATAGCCGAATGGTATGGTGCAAAAGGTCCACGTAGAGAAGGTTTACGGATGTTAGATAGGGATATAGCACGTGGTATTAGGCAACGTGAATTTAATATGGGTTTTCTCAACCGTGTAAACCCTGGAGCAGCGGATACAGCTATATGGACTGAAGAGAATGGGCACTGTATCGCCAGAAACATGGAAGAGGAGGTACAGTTGGATAATAGGGAATGGACAAGGTGTCCATTGGTCCCGTGCTGATAAAAAGGCAGGTTCACGTGTGAATGGATGGGAAACTATTAGATGGATGTTACACAACGCTCATTTATCAGCATTTGAGCGTGATTCAAATCGCCCTGGACTATATATATTCGATACATGCTCCGAGTGGATTCGCACTGTCCCTGGTCTGGAGCGTTGTGAACGTAATCCAGATGATGTAGATACGGATGCGGAAGATCATATTGCAGATGAGACGCGTTATATGGTAATGTGTATTAATAAACACCCTATACGAAGTGAAAAAATAATTGGAGGATATTAAATGTCTGTAGATTCTACCCACCCGTTATACGATGCGCTTATATCCGATTGGGAGTTGATGCGGGACTCTTATGTAGGTGAGAAAATAATTAAATATCGTAGATCGAAATATTTACCAGCGACAGCAGGTATGATACATAATGATATGAGCTCGCCTTCTAGTCAAGGTTCAATGATTTATTCAGCCTATTTGAAACGTGCAGTTTATCATCACTATATACAGGAAGCTGTCCTCACAATGCTCGGTATGTTGCATTGTCGTCCGCCTGTGATCACTCTTCCACCTAGCATGGAGTTTATATCTGATAAAATCACACATCTCGGTGATAATTCTGAATCACTTCTCCGTCGTATCAATGAAGAGCAATTGATTACAGGACGCCTTGGTTTATTGATCGATATCCACATTGATCCTAATAGTGGAAAAGCACGCCCGTATATTAGTTTGTATCCGTCTGAATCGATTATCAATTGGAATGATAGTAATAATTGGAATGATAATTCCGATCTCTCTTTGGTGGTATTACGAGAAAGCACTTATGAATTAGGCACCGATCAGTTCTCCTGGGAACCGGTTACACGATATCGTGTACTCCGTCTGATAGATAAGGTATATACGCATGAGATTTATGAGGATGATGATGTTATCCACACTATCGAACCTCAGATTTATGGTGTACGTAATAACAGCATTCCTTTCTTTATTATCAATCAAAAGGACTTCGCACCATCACCAGGCGAACCTCCTCTATGGGGCTTGCACAGCTCGCATTAGCTATCTACCGTGGGGAGGCTGATTACCGTCAGAACCTGTTCATGCAATCACAAGATACGCTTGTTATAACAGGTCCTATGTCCGGTGGAGAGGCATTAGATATACAGACCGGCGCAGGATGCGTTTTAAGGCTCCCTGATGACGGTTCTGCCCAATATATCGGTGTACAATCGAAGGGATTAGAAGAGCAGCGTCAGGCACTCGAAAATGATAAGAAACAGGCACAGTTCCTCGCCTCACGTATTATTGAGAGCAGAGGGTCGAATGAATCTGGAGTTGCAGTACATCTGCGCCTGTCATCACAAACTGCATCCTTGAATCAGATTGCACTAACAGGTGCCCGAGGTCTGGAAAAAGCACTTAAGTCTATTGCACTGTGGATGGGTGAGAATCCTGATGATGTGAGTGTGAAACCCAATCTTGACTTTATTAAAAATCCTATATCACTTACTGAAATAGCATCATTATTGGCTATCAAGTCTATGGGAGCACCTGTCAGTATGCGCAGTATACATAAAATATTATTGGAGCAAGGTATAACCCATTATAAATATGAGGAAGAGAAAGATCTCATAGATAGAGAAGATATTATAGTTATCAAGGAAGAATAATCTATTTGATAGGGATTTATTTATGCTAACTTCTAATGAGAAATTTAGCGATGCTATTGTCAGGCATAATATAGGCCTGAAAAGACGTGTATATTCAGTTACATCTGATATTCGTAAAGAAATGCATGAAATTAATAGGATGATTGAGAAGAAATATTATAAGGATTTAGGATCATCTACACCTATAGCTCGTACTCAAGAAGCTACTTATCGTTATAGGCCGAAATCTTATGGGGCAATATCCTGGATTCTATGCGTAATTTCCGTAATAATCTATATAAATATGAAATCGCTTATATTGAACGTTTAGCTAAGCGTGTATATCCTATTGAAATGGAAAGTGCTCCGAAATCCTTTTATCGTAAAATACGTGAATTACAGCAAGAAAATTCACCTATGCGGTTATCTGACCCGAAAGTATCTATGCGTGAGATTGCAAAATTACGTGTTAAGGATTTGTCTGAAAGCCGTCAGATCATGAAGATGGCAGAAGATGCCAAATGGAGCGCTCCTATGATATCCTCAGTTTTCAATAGGAAAGATAAGATATTACACAGAAATATTGAATCCATTGGTCTCACACAAGCAAAGGAGCTATCAACACAAGCACTTGCAGCATTTGTAGAGGCAAACAGTGATATCATTGATAAAGTGAAATGGGTTGCTACACTGGATACCGGTACCACAATGGAGTGTGCAGATCTGGATGGTAAGGAGTTTCCCATTAATGAAGGGCCGTTCCCGCCCCGTCACTTCCGATGCCGTTGTGAGCGTGTTCCTATTGTATCTGATCTTAAGGGGGCGGTTCGTCCTGCGAATCCTGTATCGAAAAAGGAGGCGATGCGGGATTTCGCAAAGGAAAATAACATCAAAACACCGAAATTATACAAGAGGGATAACTTGCCGAGAGGTTATAAAACTAAATATGATCAGTTTCTTAGGAAAAGGCTCCGTGAACGTATTGGTACTGTACCTGCTACAGTAAATTATGAGACGTGGCTGAAGAGACAAAGCCTTGCGACACAAGAGGCGGCGTTAGGTAGCCTCAAGAGAGCTAAACAGTTCCGTGATGGTGAGATTACACTTGCACAGCTTGCTAAAAAAGAGATTTCCAAAAAATAGGGAATCAATTATTAAAACTGATTCCCTATTCACTATATAAGGAAAACATATTTCATATTAATATAAAATAATCTATTTGTAAACAATTTATTTCATATTTTGACCGGTTATCACCACCTCAACCAATGGAACGTGCTCGGAGTCACATTGCAGGTATGCCCAGTCATCACCATCAGTACGCATTCGTAATGCGAGTTTGCTATTTTCTGTGATATCCGTTTCCAGATTGAATGTCCGTAATATTGGAGCTGAACCCTTCACAATAGTGACTTGGAAATCACCATTAGGTACAGGAGCGAAACTCCCATCATCACTAGCGTAATACCATGTGAAATAACAGGTAGCTATACGTCCTTTAGGTAGATTCTCTCCAGGGAATAGGCGTACAGTTGTTGATATGTGAGCATTATAGACATAACGACGGAATAACAATACACCTTCACCTTTATGGAGTTGACTGCCCTGCACTGGGTTCAATGATGTATCGAGTTCGATACCGAGTGTATCCTCACCTTTCAATATACCTACAGGGCACGCTTTCTCATTTTGGTTCAAGGTATAACGAACAGCAGCATAAGTATACCGACCTTGCACAAATCTCATTGCACTACGGGCACCAAATGTATAAGCACTCTCACCTTTTGGTAGGAATTTCTGTATCACAGCTTTCTGGAATGGGGTATCTATATTGACTGTGAATTCCTTGAGTTTCCAATCATAAAGATCACCCGACGCAGCTGGAGATAATACTACTGCTATACGATTGACATCTTGTGGTATCACAACACTGAGTTTGCCTGATGGCTTTTTCTTGAGAATAGATGTCTCGCCAATAATCTTCCATGGAGATACAGCAACAACAGCAGTGTCCTTAATTGTCAGCATTTGCTGTGTAATATCACTATTATTATCGATATCTTCAGTATATCCCATCACATAGATACCAGCAATACCATCAAGACTCTCAAATTCCACTACTACATCCATAGTATGACCACGGAAATAACGTGATTCTGCATTAGGCAGATAATAGGCAAGTGTGAAAAACGGAGATACGCCTTTATCTACAGTTGCATTGACCTTCAGTATCTTGTCACCAGCAACCTCTATATCCACATTACCAATATGTGCCATAGCTACGATATTGTTATCTGTATAATAGTTTTCTTTGGGACTGGGTCGTGTTGCAGGAGCAGCAGGCTTAAGTGTACGTTTAACCAATGGGTCACTCACAGTCTCCGCTATTTCTTTAACAGGATTAGCGAAGTTATATGTCGCATAATGGATATCTGTACCCGTGAGCTCAGTGAATTTATTCAGAGCAGCATCTGTGTGACCTACCATCTGCGCTACAAAAGCTGTTGCACCATTGAGTGGGCTCTCTAATTCAATGGGTTGATCTAATTCACTGAATATATGTAATCTGAAGGCTGTTGTTTCCTTAACCTCCACCAAGCCTGCAAGAAATAATGTACTGAATTTCTCACCCTGGACAAATAAACGTCCAATAGCCAATGGATTTCCATCTGTATCAACTGCAACGAAGCTATTACGATCTGTAATGAGATCACCCTTTGTGCTTTTCAGGATTTCTAATGATACGATACCGGTCTTCTGAGCTGTTCCATGCATGTTAACTGCCCATGCGAGTAGATATACTGATGATGGAAGACCAGGTACAGGTGATAATTGAATCATGCGAGCCTGTTTGTCTGCTTCCACCTCTGGTGTTTCAATCATCTCATTACTACCTGCCCAGAAGACAGATTCCTGCAATGGATCATTTACACTGCCCCATACATAACTTCCCTCCTGATTAAGTACACCCAGATAGGCAGGGTCGTTGAGATCAGGCTTGAATACCTCGATAGTCTCATCTGATATCTTGTTAACAAACAAACCTTCACCGATGATCAGCTTTTTCAATGTACCTGTGTTACCAGCAACATCTTCGCTACCGTATTGCCAATGGACTTCACTGTCAATCACAGTTGTTATCGCATCACGGACTTGTTCCATGGTGACTCTAGCATAACCGCCATTACCGGTAGGTTTATATATTGTTAACTCATCGGTAATATCGACATCACCAGCTGGTACAGAAGGTATGATCGGCTGTTTTGTTGCGAGCAGTGTATCGATATCACGAGCACCACCATCTGTAAGTTCCAATAACTCGTCCGTAGCATCTGCCAAATCCATTGCTTTTGTCATCTATTTAATCCTTTCATATAGCGCAAGAAACACAACTTGCTACCTCTGTACCAGCTATCGCCTTTTGACGCAACCGTATATAGTATATCGTTTTTATCCCTTTTCTCCATGCATAAATCTGCGCTTGGTTAATATCACGTGTTGTTGCCTCAGCTGGGAAGAAAAGGGTTAATGAACAGCCTTGATCAACATGTTTTGTAGCAGCAGCATAAACATCGATGAGTGGCTTCCATCCGATCTCATATGCATCACGATAGAATTTACTATTCTCATTTGTAATATAAGGAGCAGGATAATATACCCGTCCCGTCTTAGCTTCCTTACGTACCTCTATTCTAGCAGCAATAGGATGAATAGAAGATGTGGAATGATTAATATAACTTATAGAACCTGTCGGCGCAATAGCCATTTGATTGCGATGATAAAGTCCATAAGTCATAACACTTATCTTCAGATCAAACCAGTCCGCCCGTGTAGGGATTCTCACGTTATACTTAGCAAACAAATCAGTCACTACCTTTGTCTCAGGGAGGTGTGAGTTCTCTGTATAGTAATCGAAAAACTCACCTCTCGCATACTTAGATTTCTCAAAACCATCAAATCGCACCTTTGTCTCATAACTAATGAGACTTGATGCTTGTAACACATGGTACCGTATCATTGCGAAATAGACATTTGTGAAATCAATTGCTTCAGGAGAGTCATAATCAATCCCCTCACGCGCTAGAAAACCGTGGAGATTCATTTGCCCAAGTCCAATCGAATGCCCTTTACTATTAGCATTGAGAATAGATGGAACACATTCTAATTTGGAAATATCAGATACACTTGTCAATGCTCTTATAGCACAATTAACTGTATCACGGACCATCTGCCCATTTTCCATGACTTTAGCTATATTCAGTGAAGCCAGATTACAGGATATATCCTCTCCTATATGTGCATATGATATGTCACTATTCAATATTGATGGACTATTGATCTGTAATATTTCGGAACACAGATTTGACATATTAATATAACCGTCAATAGGATTCGCTCTGTTCACCGTATCTTCGAACATAATATAAGGATATCCACTCTGGAATTGTATATCAGCTAATAATTGGAAGAATTGGCGTGCCGAGATCTCCTTTTTACGGATATCAGGATTATTGACCATGTCCTCATAATGCTCTGTTATGGATATATCGGACATTGGCTTCCCATATACCTTCTGAACATCATATAGGGGAGAATAGATGCATATTCTTATCTTCTCTGGCAAGCTGGAATGTGATATCAGGTATCACGACACCCAGACTGAGTGTCTTAATACGTATTTTCTCATCGGCATTCTCACGCTTTGTATCCAGAAATGATATAATATCAGGGTGATGTGCATTAAGATAGACAGCGCCAGCGCCTTGTCTCGCACCCAATTGATTAGCATATGAAAAGCTGTCTTCCAATATTTTCATAACGGGAACTACACCAGAGGATTGGTTTTCTATTCCCTTAATAGATGCGCCAGCTTCACGTAAATTTGTAAGTAGCAATGATACACCACCACCTCTTTTAGATAACTGGAGTGCAGAGTTTATAGCTCTCCCCAATAGACTCCATATTGTCCTCTATTCGCAGCAGGAAGCATGATACGAGCTCACCCCGTGCTTTCTTACCAGCATTGAGAAATGTCGGTGTAGCTGGCTGGAATCGACCTGTGATTATCTCTTCCATGATATACACAGCAAGATCAACATCACCACGA
Source organism: Mactra quadrangularis (assembly GCA_025267735.1). Lineage (NCBI taxonomy): Eukaryota > Metazoa > Mollusca > Bivalvia > Venerida > Mactridae > Mactra > Mactra quadrangularis. The sequence continues at coordinate 17,401 of JAMOLF010000190.1, forward strand.
GCCAGTGTTAATGCATTCATGACCACCCGATCTTCATAACGCTCCAGATAAACGCTTTCCGTCACGTGTCTTGAGGGTATAAGAAGTGTAATATTTAAATGCACCTAAGAAAGATTCGAATCGGAATTTATGTGCATATACTGCTTTCCATATATATTTCAGGAATTTAGGACTATATAAATCTAATATGCATTTGTCGTAATAGCCTTCTCTAACCAGATAATCCAATTTCTCTTCCAAACTATGGAAAAAGACCGGTATTCAGATTCACATGTTGTAGGAAATATTCCCTAACAGCTTGTTTATCAGACTCATAATTAATCTCATCAGAGTCATTATTATATATATTCACCAGTGCATTAAGACTTATATAATCCATAATCTTATCCTTTTATATAGTATTATTTGGGGGTATAAAATAATACTATATCTATCCTTGCTTGCACACTATATTTTCATATCCATGCGATCGGTCTAATGATAACAGCACCATAACCACCTCTAGATATTGTATCATCACCACTAGCACCACCACCGCCACCTGGGAATGCACCATTGCCGCCTTGCAATTTATTTCCAGAATCGCCACCTGGTATATTTGAATAATCAGGGAATGCTGATGAGGAACCACCCATGCCGCGGAAGCTGTCGTCACCACCTCCACCTCCGCCTCCACCGAATCCGGAACCACCATTACCACCGATACGACCATTCGAGCTACGGGTATCTGCGTGACCACCACCACTGGCTCCACCACCACCGCCTCCATTGAATCTCTTGTCTCCATCGACAGTGGAACCACCGTCACCACCTTTAATGCTTATATATCTTTCGAGATAATCTGTGAATGTGTGACTAGCAGAACCACCCTTACCACTTAGAACATCATCTTTACCATCTTCACCATGCGTGACAGTCGCTGTACCACCAGTTACTAATCCATTATAATTAGCTTTAGGAATGCTACCATAGCTAAGAACAAGTTTAGGATATGCCATTTTAATCTTGACAGACATATAAGCTCGATCAATATCCTGGTTATATACATCGTATAGGTCGAAAATACCTCTGAATAAGCCGCCACCCCAACCCCCGCCACCCCGCAACCAAAGCCTGACCCTCTTTGTGCTGAATGTGGTGCTCCTTTACCACCAGCGCCTACCATGATAATTTCAAAACGCACATTAGCTCTTATATTTCTATTTAGACTAATGCTTATATTTGATAAGCCCCAACGATCACTAGGATCATATGTAATAACAATACTATCCCCATAATATGAATCCTTATGAGGAATACTCGACATATCTAATACACTAATAGGAGGCTTTGCATCAAATGCCTTCATCATGCTTAATATTTCTGTATAATATAAGCTTTTTCTACCTGTAGGTTCGGTAGCTCCTATTAAAATTCTATCATCTATATCAATATCAGTTAACTTAGAATGAAATCTATAGTAAGGTGAGATTTTACCACTGGAAAGGTTATCAACTTCATCCTTACTATAGACATCGAGATTTGCACGCGCGCTTGATATATTATTCGCACCAGTACCACCCTGAGCTATGCTTACAATATCAGTTCTATCAATTTTCCTATCCAACGCGAGCTGCATATTACGTGACAGTGGAGGTGGATTCTGCGGTGAATATTTATTTGCTAATGCTCTGTCAAGACCCGATATCTGATTGATTGTAGGTAGTTTCTCTGGTGAGAATTTATCATTTAGAGCATCTGACAATCCTGTCACATCAAATATAGTAGGCTTATTATTTGCTGAAAATTTTAGATTTAAAAGATCATAAATTATATTTAATGATGTTATTCAAGCCGTTCACATCATCCACAGCTGGCTTATTATCTGGTGAATATTTCGCATCCAATTGATTGGTTAAGTCAGCAATAGCGTCAATAGGAGGTGGATTATTTGCAGAATATTTACTATCGACCGTTGCTTTCAAATTCGGTATCTTAGTATAATCAATATTCGCTTCCGAGACTTCCATTGGAGGTGGATTCTGTGGAGAATAAGCATTTGTTAAATGCGCAGTGAGATGAGGTATATCTGGTATCTGTGGAGGCTGTTGTTTAGAAAAACGAGTATTGAGATCAGCACGTAAACCATTGATAGAATCTATATCAGGCTTATTATCTGGTGAGTATTTCTCAGCTAATTTTACATCTAATCCTGCCACATCACTAACTGTAGGCTTATTATCATCTGAATATTTCGCATCCAAAGCTGCTTGTAGATTATTAACCTCACCGATCTCAGGCTTGTGTTTTGCTGAGAATTTACGATTTAATTCACGTGTCAAATTCTCTACTTGAGGTATAGTTGGTAGATTCGTTGCTGAGAATTTACTATCCAGAGCAGCTGGCAATCCATCTACATCCGCCACAGCTGGCTTGTTATCTGGAGAGTATTTGCTATCAAGACTATTTTCCAGATGGGGGATTTCTGCTATCTGTGGTGGCTTAGTTTTCGAGTACTTACTATCTATAACAGGCTTCAGATTCGGGATTTTCGTATAGTCAATATTCGCTTCATTGATATCAACACCTCCACCAGCACCAGGTAGAGCAGGAGGTGGATTATCGGGTGAGTATTTCTCATCCAAGGCATTCTGCAGTCCATTAACCTCACTGATTTCAGGCTTATGCTTTTGCTGAGAATTTCTGATCTAAATGCCATCCCAATTTATCTATTTGAGGAATAGTGGGTAGATTCGTTGCTGAGAATTTACTATCCAATGTGGGCTTCAGATTTGGTATCTGCTCATAATCAATATCTGCTTCTGAAGCTAAGCCTACAGGAGGTGGATTCTGTGGAGAATAAGCATTTGCTAAATGTTGAGCTAGATGAGGTATATTCGGTATTTGTGGAGGCTGTGCCATTGAGAAACGGCTATCCAAATCAGCACGTAAACCAGTAATAGCATCTATGCCTGCAGGATTAGTCGCTGAATATTTGCTAGCCAATTCACCTGTCAGCCCATTCACATCAGCAATATCAGGCTTATTATCTGGAGTGAAAGCTTCTTGCAATTTAGCATCCAATCCATTCACATCAGCAATATTAGGTTTATTATCTGGTGAGAATTTCTTTTGTAACTCTGCAGTCAAACCATCAACATTATCGACCTTAGGTGGATTGTCTTCTGAAAATTTACTATTCAATGCCACTGGCAATCCGGATACATCCACAATTCTCGGTTCATTATTTCTCGAAAATTTAGCATTTAATTGTGGAGTTAAACCTGTTATATCATCTACTCCAGGTTTATTATCAGGAGAGAATTTACTATCAACCACGTCCTCCAGATGGGGGATTTTCGTGTAATCGATATCAGCTTCACTCGCGATACCTGCGATAACGGGAGCACCTCCACCGCCTCCACCTCCTGGTGGTGGATTAGAAGGTGAGTATTTCTCATCCAGTTTTGCGGACAATGTAGGTATTTTGTCAATTGATGGTGGGTTCCTATCAGAATATTTGCTATCTAATTTCGCACTTAATGTAGGTATTTTATCAATTGATGGTGGATTCCTATCAGAATATTTATCATCAAGAACAACTCCCAAACCTGTTACATCAGTAATTGCAGGTTTATTATCTGGAGAATATTTACTATTGAGAGCATCAGTAAGCCCTGTTACATCATCAATACCAGGTTGATTCCTATCTGAATATTTCTCATTTAACTCATCATCCAGTCCTGTTACATCACCGATTGTAGGTTTATTTTTATCAGAATATTTATCATCGAGTGCATCAGCCAGACCAGTAACGTTATCAATCACCGGTGGATTAGTCGCACTGTATTTCAGTGCGAGTTCATTATAGATGGGTGTGAGATCAATAGCACCAGCTTGACCACCACCTCCACCAGCTGGTAATTCACTTGTCATGGATAGGATCATAATAGCATCATTGAAATGAGCGCCCTTGGATAATTCCACACTAGTTTTATTATTAGCAGTATAGTCAACATTCTCTCTGAGTAATAATCCATTACGCCATACAAGTATATTACCCAATTCATATGCGAGATTATGTCCATTGAGATCAGCGCCTGTGAAGACTTTCTGATCTGCAGCTGAATTATATTGATATTTCGCTTCAACTACTACATGGTTTACAGCAGCACCACCACCAGCTTTAGCAATTGCATCGAGAACTTGTTGGTAGATATTATCGATATGGGATTGTGATGCATCTACATTATGCGATATCTGCTCAATATGACCTTCGACCTGCTTAACAATATCAAGGGAAGACTTTGCATCAGCAGCAGCATCTTCAGCATCATCCTTCGCATTATCTGCATCACTGACCGCTTTTTCAGCAGCAGTGCGTAAATCAGTCAGCTCTGTTTTTGTATCACTGATCTCATTGGTGATATCTGTATGCTCTCTTTGTGCATTTTGTAATGCTACCTGAGCTTCTGCAGCAGATTGTGCAGCAGTGGCAGCAGAATTCTTGGCGGCTTCAGCATTACCAGCGATTTCACTTCTCGTAATCTTAATCTCATCGTATAGTTTACGGATACTATCTTCCACTTCAGGTGGGATATCTCCTGAGTCTACCATCAAGTCCCTTAGATTAGCAGTAGGTGTATTCGGCACATGAATCGTGAACTTTTCCACATGTCCTTCAGGTGTTGATATTCTGACAGCATAATATGGAGAGCCTTCTGTAATTATGGCTGTTGGGAATAGATTAAGAATAGCTTTACCATTAGCGTCTGTAGTCACTGTCACTTTACGTGGTACTACAAAGCCCTGATATATGATATCGTCATTTAATATTGCAGATATACTAGCACCATTAACAGCTTTACCAGCATTATTATTAATTGTTACAGATACAGCACAAGTTACTAATGCCATTTAATTCTCTCCTAATCCTGTTCGATGAGATCTAAACCTATCTTCCCATCTTCCAATGTACCATAATTTATAGAAATAACTCTCATTTTCTGTTTCTCAATTTTATGTTTCTTCCAGGATAACAGAATTATATCACCTGGGAATAGATTTTCAACAAGCTGACGTGTCACAGTGATATAAGCCTCAGATTTAGGCTTATTTGTTGACGGTTATAGTATTATTCAATAAGGAAGTTGCTATACCCATATCTGTACAATATGGGAAAGTAACTGTAGAGCTTTTCCCATTTTTTATACCACTTTTCTTTGAGATAACGCTTCTCTCATATTTATTTGCCTCATCAAAATAGACAAGATTAACATTATCTACAATATCCTCATAGCTACCTACTTTATAGTCAATAAATTCAATAATATTTGATTCATTAACTATAGGTGTATCTTCAGTAATATCAGTTGGTCTAATTAATTTTAAATATACATAACCATCTGATGGATTAAGATATAAAATACCGTTCATTTGTGCGAGTAGATTATTTATTACATCAGAAGAATTCTCAATATCGTGAATCAGGACATTAGAATAATTACGCTCTGTTATTAAGATCTTATGAGCCGCATCAAATGATGTTCTTTCAAGTATATGATAATCTACATCTAACATTTTAAAGTGATATAAGATATCAAATAATTGAGAAGCCGGTGTTGATCTTTTAACTGGAAAATATCGGCTACCCACACTATTTTGAAGATAATCAAAATTAGTTGAAATCTCACATTGCACACTCGGTAAACCATCGCTAACAAGCGCATAGGCATCATAGAAAAATAAAGTTAATATACGGCTATGACCTATCAGATTCGTTATTCCCTCCTTCCCTAACTTATATCTAGAACCGAACATTATATTAGTTCTGAAAGATGTTACTCCACCTTTAAAATAGGCAATTGATCCTATTTTTTAGGATCAAATGACCCTGCTGTAATACCACTAGGATTACTAAAAAGTAAGGTATCACCAATCCATAAGTTATGTAATTTATCATCTTTCCATGATTCTGACATACTCATAGATAGAGCTAACATCATCTCAAAATGCTGTACAGTTTTATCTTTAGTTGGAAAACCTCTGTAATATATTACTTTCCCTGTAACTATACGTTTTCCCAAAATAATTGGTACGGAGCCTGTACGATCAGATGTTGGAAACCCTTATTCTAGAAGGATCATATCGGTTAGATATAGCTTTAAGTTCACTTACTTTCTGATAAACTAGATAATTATAACCACCAAGATAGGATATAACTTTTGGAAAACGGTAAGTTATTACAGACATTTTTAACTAAGCTCCCCCTGCTAATGGGTTTATCTGAAGGCATATATGGGAAACCCCCAAAATTATAATAATTATCAAATCTACTTTGACACATAGTATATGTATAATTACAACCCATACTAACACTAACACTCTTCCCAATTGGAGAGGATACAAATGGATAGTTATATTTCAATATGACCTCTCGCTTAGTATGGGGTGCCTGTTGTGGATAATCACTATTTGACCAAATGAAATCTGATGGATTATTACGGTTTTTGCCAATTATTACCAGTGCTATAACCTGTAATTTGCCTCTCTTCTTTATCTATTGTTATTGTACCCTCACCTAAATTAGTAAAAAAGCTAGAGGTAGTACCACGCCATTCTGGGAATATTGTAATTGTATTATCTGTATATTTATTTACAGTATATATATTTGTAAATAATGATTTCTTCACACCACAATAAGCATCATATAAATTATGATTACAAGTCGCACTCCACACATAAGTTGGTAATCTCTTATTTTCGAAATCTCGAAAAGGGTGATTAATAGTCAATATAGCCATGTTATTTTTGAAAACGACATTACTAATTTTACCTTTCATGATTGTAAAATAGTCATCCGAATTAACATATCCTCCAGCATTACTGAATTTGGAACTCCAGTGAGCTCGACCTATTTCAATATTCAATACAACAGGGCCACATATATATTTATAATAATCTTGTATTAATTGAACTGAGCTTGGCATGTGTATAGCAAGTTCAGATGGATTATCCCATAAAGCACTCGTTGATATTTCATCACGCATAATATTCTCATGTAAATATGTATTAGCATTTAAAATTACAGGATATGGGGCCGATGTATAATAATATTTATTATCGCCAAATTCAAATTTATATAGTTCAAATGGTTCACCATCTTCCCGTGATATCTCTCTTTCAATATATGTCATTCTTTTATCTCCAATATAGCAAATGATATAATGCTATGATTCTGGTAATGATCGAATCGTATTATGTCATCATCAATACGAACTTTTACGCGCTAATGAGCCTATCCATTTATGTCTTCCCACTGCTTCAGGTACTTTCCCATCCCTAAATGTGATAAGGCTATCTCCATTATGATCTTCTCTGATATTATAAATAGTTGCCCAGCTAGCTCTTATAGAGCTTGGGCTATGTATATGGATATAATCAATAAATCCCTTAGAAATACGATCTTTAACTATATCTACTGCCTCTGTATTAGCTACTGTTATACCACCAGGCTTAATATCTTTAATTATGAAATCATTTTCCCATGTTGAGACTACAAATCCCTTATTAGAGCCTCCAATATAGTTAAGGAAATTATTCCAATATAGATATTGTTCTATAAATTCACTTTGACTTCTTCCAGAGATTTTATATGTTAATCTATTTAAAATTCTAATATTATACTGGCTATCTAGAGGATAGATTTCGATATTACTAATAGAATTATCAATATATTTATAAGCACTGATTATTTCATTAACACTTCTACGTATAAGATGTGGTCTACTATCAAGAACAGGACTATTGTTAACCTTTGTAAATATATCTTGAGCCATATCCAAGCGCCACAAAACATTAGGATAGTGTGAATAGAGATCAATATTAACTATTCCACCGATAGGATATCTTCTCCATTCATTTCGTTGAGAACTATAACATATTATAGATGGATATAATGACCATTCTCTAGTAATATCATCAGTTAACTCATCAATAGTCAGATCACCTGAATCATCTACAGATATAAGTCTCACATTAATAAATTTAGAATTACTCGGATCTGACATGAAAACTGAATTCGCATTAGTTGATCTGAATATATCTGGATTCTCACAAGTTATTTTTCCAGTCTTTCTATTATATCTTGATAGTGGCTTTGTAACCAGATTGAATAATGGTAAATGTATTTCCTTAGGATTAGCTAAAATATTCTGGAAATATTGATGATCGTAATTTTTATCTAAATTATATTGTAGACGAAAATTTCTATGTGGGGTGAAACGTAATTTTATCCGCTGTTCACTATTATCTTTCTGACTTTAATATATTTGTTAACCATGAATGTTCCTCTTTCATGGGGGTTAAGGGTGGTGTGGATATACAATTTCTGTAATTATTAGGAATAAACATGATAATTTCACCTAACCAAATACTGATCTTATAGCTGGTGAATTATTTCTAATTGTATTCAATATAACTTCTTCTCCATCATAACTTTTCATAGCTCCAACTGCCTCATTTGGATCTACTATATTCACAATATTAATAGTAGGGCGTGCTGATGGTGATGATTCCATTTTATCAACTCTAGCTTGTTCAGGAGTTTCTACTGTAACACGCTCGTTTGGACTTGCTCTAAATGCTACTGTTTGTGAGTCAATACCACCTGAGCCACCTACCATAAATGAACCACCACGAGCGAATCCAGGTATTGCACCAACGATATTGGTAACACTTGCCATACTACCACCTGCAGCTGCTGCCGCTGTACCCGTTCCTGCAGTAAAGAAGCCTATAGCCATACCTAAAAGTGATATTAAAGCCTTTCTTACAAGTAAACGCATTAGGTCACTTATGACACTAGTGATAAATTTTACTAAAACTTATTGAACCTGTTTTTGCAAATTCGACTATAGCGTCCGCAGCTTTATTAGCAGAGTCAATTACCCAATCTTTCATCCCTTTAGAGAAAGTAAACATGCTTTTACCTACTTCTCTAAATTCAGCACCCATGCTAGCTACAGAGTCTGTTATATTACCAATAGTATTAAGGACAGGTCCTGCGGAATCAACAATGGAAGTCAAGCCTGCTACCCCTGGTAATTCTTCTACCGTTGGGATCTTTTCCATTGTCAATGGTTCTATTTTATTTTTCTCCATAAGGGCTTCAGATTCCTTAAATGCCCGTATATCATCCATCTTCTTATTATAAGTCTCTACGACCTTAGTGCTCCCTGCATCTACAAGACCAGACGCATATTTTGTGAATCCTAAGTCAGGTAAATATTGTGCGATTCCAGAGAAAAAGTCCTTAACACCTTGTGTGAAATTCCTAAGACTATCGTAAAGTCCTTTAAGCTTATCCGTTAACATTGTCGCAGAACTACCGATATAACGGAACGCATCTGCAAGTGTAACAGAACCATCTGATGTTAACTTAATACCCGAACTAAAAGCCACTAAACCGTTAGTTAAGAATAAGAAAGTAGTGATAGCGGCTCTTATTGGGATGCATAGCAGTAAAAAAACCTATTGCCAGCCTTGTGATCCACTTCACAGCAGGTCTAGAGCCAAATATTATTAAAGTACCACCTATTACATTGGCTAGTATTGAGAAATTGTCTGCAAGATAACCAACAGTTGCTGCGAGCGTACTCATGACACCTGTTGACTTGTTGAGTTCACTTATATAATCACCATAAGCATTCCGCATCTTCAACATGGCTTGTCCCCATGTCAGTTGCATATTATTAAGTGTTTCGATGATCTGCTTCTCTCGCTTTTTAGTAGCTTCTATCATTATTTCTGTTGTGACTTCACCCGCCATGACCGCTTTACGGAATTCTTTTTGTGTAAGTCCCATACCTGCCGCAATCTGTTGCAGTATATATGGGGTATTATCAAGCAAGGAATTGAATTCCTCTGCACGCAGGATTCCACCAGTTAGAGATTGAATCAATTGTCTGAATGCACGTGACTGTGCCTCAACACTGGCTCCTGATACCGTGCCTGCCGTTCCTATCAGTTCTGTAAAGTGTAATATTTCCTCTGTAGAATAGCCCAGCTCCATCAATGGTATTTTGGCGTTAACGAACAAATCCACCATATCTTTATATGCAGTACGTGACCTTTGTGCAATTTTGAATAATTGCTTAGCACGATCATTAACCTCGCCCATACTTTTAGAGACCACACGCAACTTGTTATCCAAATCCTGATATTCATTGGCAATATTAGCGACAGAACGGATAATCGCAGCTGCACCTAATGCTCCTGCGAGTCCAGCAAAACTATTGCGTAATCTCATTGCCATGGACTCTGTATGCTTCATACGCGCTGTAGTTCTATCCATACCGCTACTGAGCTTTTTATAAGCCTTAGCACCTTTGTCACCTAATTGTGTAATATTTTTACCTGTGCTCTCTATACTACGATCAATCTCTTGTACATGACTCTTGACTTCTTCAGCGCCTTGTTGTTCAAAGCGTATCTGAATGACGCGGTCTGCCATCTCCTATACCCCTTTGGCAATTGGCTCAATAGCTTGATCGATAGCCTCGTCGACAAAACCTGGCTCAGCTTGTTTACTATAGCCTTTATCTAGACGCTTAATATAGGGTACCTTATTTGACAAATACATACTGTCCAGGAAATCGGCTTCTGGTAAATTCTGTGCCTCGATCAGCGCTCGATTTTTACTATCAGCTTTCCATATATCTAATCTATGAGGAGGTGAGCTTGTAACACGCCAATTGG
>JAMOLF010000191.1:0-24162 GCA_025267735.1 Mactra quadrangularis
ACCGCATTTTTCTATTGATACCCGCCAAATCATCTTTTATATTATATAGTTTATTGATATCAACAAATTGATTATCGGGCAAATCATCTTCTTGTATTTTGATTTTATATACAAAAGATTTTCTCTTATCGATTTCGCTTTCTCGTTTTGCTCTCTCTTGACATTCTTGTTGTGTCAATGCAACACGTGGAATAAGCACATTGACCCTTTTACCTTCTCCAAACTCTCCCGAAACATTTACATCAAATTGTTCATTTGGTTTTATAGGGCTTTGAGATAAAACGATATATTTATCATATTTCAGCCCTTCATTTTGTTTGTAACTGCTTGATATAATGTTTTCATCTCTTGAAAAAACAAAACTTTCAACTTGAGTTGGTTTTTCATATACTTGCAAATTGCCCGACGCATCACAAATAAAATTAACCCCGTAATCTCTAAAGATACGATAAAACACGTCGGAAATATTATCACCCGCACATACTGTTTCACTAACATTTTTTGGCAATTTAAACTCACCATTTATAATTATTCCGTAATCACTTGCGATAGCATTTAAAAACGCCTTAAAATCTACACCTTCAGAAAATTGCATTGTTTTGGTTATCTGACAATCAACCAAATATTTTGTTTTTGTTCTTCCGCTATATATTCTGGTATTGTCTTTGGTTAATGATACATATTCAATCACAACTTCAGCCAAAAGATTATTATTATTATTGTATACGTTGACAATGTCTCCAATAAAAATACTTTGTTCATTTTCATTGTTTTCAATGGCTACCTCTCTTGTTATCTCTGAAAGTTTCACCCTCAACTGTAACGATGAATAGCCTACATTTTGCCCGTTAACTGTTAATTTCATATTGTTCTAGTAGTTTCACCTTTCCGATTATTCGGTAATCACTCAAAAAATTATTTAATTTTGAGATTTTATCATAATTGTCGAGATTGCCATAAGTCTCATATACTAAATCAGCCAAATATGTCGGGGTCTTAACTTCTACGGTGTAAATCTTGCTTATCTCTTGACTTAAAAAATAATTGTCTATTTTTTCGTTTAATTCAAAAATAACGCTGTGTGTCGCTCCAATATATTTAACAGAAAAATCACCCTTCAAAAATAAAGTCAATAACCCGTAAAAACTAATTGAGTTGACCAAATTATTTGTAGCAATTTCTTTTGCCCTTTTCTCCCATACTAATTCTGTTATGTCTTCAATCGGTTGTTCATCTAAATATAACCCCCTATATTCAGCCCGTAAGGGCGTAATACTCGGGCTGTCTTCATCAGTTGCGTAAATATTAGCTATTTCTTTTAATAGCTCCAAAAACCTGCTCGGCTCGTTTTTCAAATCTTTGATACTTTCTACCAAGTTCAACGCCATTTTTTGCTGTTGAATAAAATTATTAAGCATACTACTGGGCTTACTTGCTACAGCCAAAAGCGTTGCAACTCCTTTTCCTACTGTATGCAATGCGTCATCTACAAATCTATTACCAACAAAATCAAAATTGGTTACTTTATCAATAACTTCAGATAAGACATTGCCGATATGGTCGAAAATACTAGTTTCATAAACAGATACCAATTCAGTTTGAGGGTCTACCTGTGGTAACTCTGCTTTATCTTGAACCGTAACAACTGATATTAAATAAAGTGCCGTCTGCCCGACTAGGGGCGTGTGTGATAGTTAAATCATTTATATAAACATTATACGCCCCCGTGTATACGTCTACTAAAACACAATAACGGACATTTTCTAAAATATTTCGTAACTTCGGGACTTCGTCTTCGTTTTCGGGGTAAAAAACTAAGTGAGTATTTTACAATACCCTTTCCAACGTCCGCCGTTTTGTTAACGCTTTTTTTTGTCTTTTTTGGTGTGGTCTTTTTTTTACTTGCGTCGGTGCTTTTATTATTTAATGTGATTTTGACTTCGCCCGTTTGATATATATTGATATCGTCGATTTTTGATATAAGATATGTAGCCATATCAATTCGCTGTTTTTATTGTGTTCAGATTTCCAATATTTCTTCCACGTGCTACCGTTTTTACGCCGATATCTTCCCTGTCAAAATTGACATTAATATCTACTTTTCCTTTTTCACCTTCGGCTTTAATATCTCCACGGATTAAATCCATTGTTGAAGCAAAGCCCTTTTTTACAAACCCTTTCGCTTTATTGAAAAAAACCGCCTATTCGTTCTACAACATTGATTTTATCTGCTACCTTTTCTATCCAGCCATAAAGAGCAGAAAAAGAAGATATAACGTAATCAATACCCGCTTTTACCCCGTCAAAAATGCCAACGCCTAACATAGCAAAAAAGCCACCTATTTTTTCAGTTATCGCAATTACCCAGTTTAGCAAATCTCTGCCGTGTTGTATTAACAAATAAATTGCTACACCGATTGCCGTAATAGGAGACAACAAAACAAGAAAAACAAGTTTTAACCTACCAAGAGAGTTCCATAATGACTTAATAGAGTTCCATAATGAAACCACCATATTTTTTCATACCTGCCCACAAGTTAACAAAAAAGGCAATAATATTTTTCCATAATGATTTAATCGAGTTCCATAATGAAGTCATCATATTTTTCATTCCTTCCCATAATGATTTAAACGAGTTCCATAATGAAACTGCCATATTTTCAATACCCGCCCATAATGACTTAATTGAGTTCCATAATAAAACCGCCATATTTTTCATTCCTGCCCATAGAGAAACAAAAAAGGCGGAAATATTTTTCCAATATTTTATAACAAAATAAATTGCTACCCCTAAAGCAATTATTCCCGCAATAATCCAAAAAATTGGTGATGCAAACAATGTCATATTAAAAATCTTAGTAACAAAAGTCAATGATTTTACCGCTGTTTTCCATACACTAATTGCGGTTGTAATGCTCCATATTGCCAATCGTTAAAGTTCCCACAATCCCGAAAAGAGCTGTCAAAATGACAACAAAATACATAATAACCGTTGTCGCTGTTTTGTTTTCTTTTGCCCATTTAGTCATACCGTCTAAAATTGGCTCTATACCGTCCATTAACAATCTGGCTATAGCTTTTAACGGCTCACCAATAACGACAGCGAAATTAGTAACTGATTTTGTAAACACCCCCCACCGTACAGTAAAATCAGCCATATAAAGCTCCCACTCTCTATCCACTGCACCCTTTGACCCTTTGGACATTTCAATCGCAAAATCCAATTTAGCCATTCCGCCTTTTCCTCTTAACTTACGGATAAGAACCATAGCTTGAGCGCCGAACTTTTTAATTTGCTGTTCTGGTGTCATCGTTCCAATTTCCGCCATAACTTGTTTTAGCCCTTCAATTCCGCCAGTTTTTTATTTTTTCTATAAAACCCAACTCGCTTTCTAATTTCTGAAACCTGTTTATCATCATAGTAAAAGAACTAGCCCCTAACTCACTTGATGTACTTGTCTGCTCTAAAAACGCCGACATTCCCGCCATTGCCGTATTGTCAAACTTTAAATCAGCAAAAGATTGTGCCGACCTTTTCATTACATCAATGACCCCTCCAGCTTTTACACCTGACAATTTATTTTCTAAGTGTGCGACATTGTCCATAACTATTTTACCATTGTTCACGGCGTCGTCCATTTGATTGGTCATTGTTAAAATCTTTCCAACTTGCTCAACTGCCAATTCCGCATCGAAATCTAACGCCTTCGCTCCCTTAACAATGCTTTCAGAAAAAGCCATTACGTCCTTTCCTGCTATACCCATTTTACCCGCATTTGCGGATATGTCAGCCAACTCTTTAAAACTAGCACCCTTAAAACTCATCATTGATTGCCGTAATGCTTCTAGCTCTTCGGGTGTTCCTGATACCGCTTTTTTTACATCTTTAAAAGCACTTTCATATTTAGCCGATGCAATGATAGGAGCAGAAAGGGCAGTTGCTAACCCACCAGAGACAGCCAACATTTTGGCACCAAAACCAAGAGAAGCACCCTTGAGTTTTTCTTTTATGCCTCCTTTTCCTGCTACGCCTTTTGTTTTATCAACAATATTTTTTGTTTTTTGTCTTTAGGGTTACGGCTTGAGCAGTTGCCCTTTTTTTTTATCTCTCTTATTTTCCGCATAGCTCCAGAAGTGTCGATATTCAGCCACGTTTTTATTCCTGAACCGCCGAAAGCTGATTGCATTTTTCTTTGAACTTTATTTATAATTGGCGTAGTTTTTCGCATCATTGCATTGAGCTGAAAAACAAAAGTCTTTAATCTTCTTAATTTTTTTTTCTACTACCTTAACTACGGGGCTTACGTCGTCAACCCCTTTTAAAACTACTTTGTGAGTATCTTTAGCCATTTTTTTTCATTTTATCGTATTCAGCTTTTTGCTTTTCATAATCTATATGAGCGTATTTTCTAACTATATCATAAACATCACACGGCATACCCTCCATAAGATACTCAAAAGACGGATTGCCCCTTGTAAACATTGAGATATTGTAAAACTCTTTTATAAGCTCTTCAACATCTCTATATGTTTTTTTGTGGCATACTTTTTGTATACCTCCATAGTTATAAAGTCTAAGTCCTCCATAGATAACATCTCTAAATGCCCTTCTTTTATCTTTTCACCGTTTACTGTTCCCCATTTTTTGAGAAACCGAATAGCAATTACCTACATTTTCCGCAAGTTTACCACTAGCTGTTAAAACATTAAGCATCATATCTATATTTGGCTCTTCGTTATCTTCTTTAGCTTTTTTTGTCTTCTTTTTATCTTCTTTTTTGATTATCATTATTAAATGATTGGCTTAATGACTTAATCGCACTAGAAACAAAATCGCAATACTCCATTATTTCAGTATGTCCTTTAATTCCTGTAGGGTTAACAGTAATTTCAGTAACACTTACTGGCTTGTCAACACCCTCAAATATCATTTCATAGGGTTTAGATAGTGTTATTTTCATTGGTCTTTTACCTCTTTTTTTTTTTTCATTTTGTATTTTTCTTTTTACGCTTTTTTCTCGTTTTTTTTATTTTTTTTATTTTTTTTAACTTTGTTTTCAACTTACAAATAAATTAAAACGCACTCGGTGGTATAGGGTCGCCTTTAAATGTAACACTAATCGATTCAGATGCCCTTGATTTCGAAATCGTCATCAATACACGCATTATTTTGCGTAAGTGTCGTACCTTCTTTACCAATTAAATTAACAACGTTCACTCTCGCCTTTGCGTTCATAATCGCCCTTCTGTTTTCTTTAGTGGCTGGTACCATTACAGTAACCTCAGAATGCATATCTTCAGCATTGATATGTGAAGCAGTGCTAGGTTTCCCATTTTTAAAGGTACTCATAACTGTTCGCTTCTCGCCTCCAGATTTTATGGTAGTATCTTCTTTTACCTCTAAATCAACACCATTTAATTTAACTCTAAAAAAACTTTCTATTGTAGACATTTTTTAACCTCCTTATAAAGTTTTCAAACTTAATTTTGCAATAATAGTTCCGTCAATATTAACAAGTTGACCAATCAATACAAACGGCAAAGATAAACTCAATCGACCCTGTGGCGGGTCTATCTCGATGACACGGTTATTTTTAAAATAATCTCTCGCCTCATCTCCGCCTTCAATTAACGACTGAGAAAACCAAATAATCAAAAATGTTTTCAGTTTCCAAAGCGACATCGTCTTTTGTAACGGTAGAACTTCCCGCAATATTTATGCCGTTAGTTAACCGCACTTGCGAATATTCAGCATCTAAAACATTATAACAATATTCCATAATTGCGGAACTAGTATCGACATTATTTAGGTTTGACAAAACTTTGTCTTCATTCCATAACGTTTTGACTGTACCTAATACAGTGCTACCATATCTATCTGACAACATCAGACTTACCCCGATATCTTCCAAAGCTCCAACCTGTGCTTCTGACAATCTGCCCACTGGTGCTTGATAACTCATCAAAGTATTATGATACGGAATTGTAGAAATAGAGAGACCACCTTTCAAAACCTTGCCATTTCTTGACAACTTTGAAATATCGGCGTTCTCCGTTAACCGTAAATCTCGCTTTGCTGCAAACTCGGAAATCATCAAAAATTGGCGTTGCGTTAAACTTCATTTCATCGAGATTAGCAAACATTGTAACAATATGCCCTCGGTGTTTGCCTGTTGGATTATTGAAAACATAATCGATTTGAGAAATAGTCCCGTCAATCATTGTAAAACAATTACCCGACAAAACAGAGTTCTTAGCTTCAAATCTTTCTTCTAACCATTCGGCTATCATATCATATTTGACTGTACCGTCAAAAATAACAGTATGGTATCTCGGCATACTCTCATTAACGATATCAGCACTATCATAATCACCAGTGCCACCCTCAAACTCCGTAGTTGCAAAAGTGCAACCCTTAACAAGTCCCGATACGGTTAATGTCAGCCTATTGCCTACCGTTCCAACTATATCATAATCAATCTTTACAGTACCAACACTACCCGAATTAGCTGTAGCCGTAAACGGATAATCACCTGTATTTAAAGCTGTTGCGATTTTTGTTGCGATAGCTGTTGGCTCATCGTTGGCGTCTATAGTTACATCAAACTTGTAAGCGTCATCACATACCCGAATAATTATTGCCCTTGTCTCTGTTGCTTTTTGTCCAGTGATAACGATTGTCGCACTCGCTGAAGTTCCACCGTTTGGCGTTGCTATAGTGATTACATCTAATTGTGTCAGCTTGTTGTATTCTCGATACCTCTTAAATGCCTCGTGGGACAAACTATTTTTTCCTAAAACAGCTTCAGCGTCGTCTTCTAAAAGATTTGAAACTAGATTTTTTGCGACATTTGTTCCGTGTCCTTGTGTGATTAAAAGACATTTACGTTTTTCTAAAGAAACAACTGTATCTTCTGTTAATAATTTATAACCTTGAACTGGTTTTACTCCAACGCTCATTGTGTTACCTCCACATTTACATTATCTAATTTAACGGGGTATCCCGTGAATATTTTTTAACATATCTTTTTTTATATATAATATCTTCTTCGTACCGAAATGACATAGCAATATTAAATCGACTTGCTTTATGCCACATATCAACAACATTTTCAAAAGTCAATGGCGTCGCATTTGGTTTCATCGCTGTTATTACTACATTTATCAATAATGGCTGTATCTCGTCCACTGAACACTCTTTGGCGTATTTATTATATGCCCAATTAAAAATAACAACAACACTACGAATTACCTTAATCTCTTTGGCGTCGTTTTCACTTTTGACAAGTTCACTACTAGCATTTTGGCAATCACCTGCGTGAATTATAACTCTATTACATTCTTCTTTGCCTATATCTTCGACTATTTCCATAGCTATCTGGCTGTTATCACAACATACAATATCTATTTTTTGAACTACAGCTTTAAACTTAAAAGAATGCCCCCCCTTGTAATAATTAACTGGAGAGCCCTTTGGTATCAAACTCGTAAACATCTCTAAAAAAAATCAGCATCTGGCAAACCTTCTGGCAAACCTTCATTAGGGTCTTCAATATATTCAATGTCAGATAAAACATATTCACCATTTAAATCAAGCGTGTCAGAAATAACAAAACCCGCTGAACAAGTAAAAACACCAACACCTAGATTTTCGCTGTCATACTGTTTTGAAGCGTAAGCGATATTTTTTTGTATTTCTTTTTTTATGAACTTCATTTTTTAGACCCTGTAAATCCCTTTTTTATTATCGACCCTATAGCTTTTTTTCTCTTCTGGTATTACTTGCTTAAAAATATTTCTTAAGTTTGGTCTATCTAATCCGTCTTTAGCTTCCAATATACCCGCATATTTTACATCACCACCGCCTGACTGAACAGTCAACGTTTTACCCTTCACCAAATATTTAAAGGTTTTTGTTAACTTGCCGTAATCGTTATTTGGTGGCTCTCCTTTTCTTGATGCTATATGCACCCTTCCCTTTCTGTAATAAGTTCTACCAACTGAAACTGTAGCCATATTTTTTTTAGCTTTCTCAACACTTTTTTTCCCTATATGCTCTAATATTTTCGGGATTGCCTTTTCGGGGTTCCAACTTATAATTTTACCCATAATTTACGGCGTTCTCCAATTATCACTAAATGTTTTACCCTCTGGCACGGTGTCATTTTTTACATTAGTTTTTATTTTTGCCGTTATCTTCAAAAAAACATTTTTTTCATCTATATTTTCAACTTTCGATATCTCAAATCCTTTCTCTTCCCATACCAAAAACCATTTTGGCAATAACTCTACAACGTCCTCTCTGTCTATTATATTGGCTGTAAAAATATGCGTTGCGTCGCTTTCTGCTACTAAAGGTATATTTTTACGCTCCGCCTCTCCTAACGTCTTTATATGGCATATAAGAGAGTATAAAGGGGCTTCATCTACTTTCGCCAAATTAGGGCTTCCGTCTGTGATTGTCATATTGTACACATTAACATTATGAACAAATAAATCTTGATATGCTGTAACATTAGAAACAAACTCGCCCATTTCTCCTTTTGTATTTTTCACCTCATAAACTCGATAAGTTACATCATCAACAACAAAAACATCTTTTAAATCAACCGCCCCTGCTACTGTAATTTTTATCCAATTTATACCCCTTAATTTATCACCTGACCATAATGTTTTGCTACTATAAGAAATGTAAGCGTGTACATCTTTATCATTTTTTTTTTATTAACTGCCCCGCATCGGATAAATACATATCATACATTATTTTTGTATCGTATCTAGCTTAGTAAAAAAGCTCTTCCCTTTCTTCTTCTACAATATGCGGAAAATGTAGCCAATACCACCCCTCGCTTGTTTTGACTAGTGGTTGATATCTTTGATGTGCTTTTAAACCCATAAAATAAGTTTCTAAATCATTCATATTATCAAACTTTTTTGTCATATCATATTTCCACCTAACGCCTTTACCTGCTGGAATACCTGTAAAAAGCCCTGTCAGTTTCTTTTCTTCTGATTTCTTTTCTTCGGGTTTGTTTTCTTGTTGCCTTGCTACTTCAAAATCTTTTTTCATTTTTGCTATCTCCTGCACTTTCTCGGAATTAGAAAGGTCATCTCGTTTTTGTATTTGCTTTATTTTATCGTTTAAAGATAAATTATTATTTTCTTGTTTCATTTATGTATAAAAGGCATTGTCGGGGATATGTACCGACTTAAATATTTTCTCAATGCTTTGTCAATATCTCCTAAATCGTCTTTGTTAAAGTTAATTTTAATGGTGTCGATTTCTCTAGAAACAACACCCGAAAATTAACTCATTACGCATAATTTTATCACATAAAAAAAACAACTGCAAACTTAACACTTCTCGGGATACCTTCTATATAATCACGCGGGGAAAGCTAAAAATTGGTTTTTAGCTTTTCGATTTCCTTTGTAATATTCAAAATTACTAACAATCTCACTAGCATTATTTAATATCGCTTGTTGTATTTCTGGCTTGTCATCGTATGACGACCATTTTTCCAAAAACGTAAGACTTCCAGCAAACAACTTTACATCAGCAATAGAAAGGTAACTCGTTGCCTCTATATAGTTGTCTGGGACTGGAAACCGAAAACATTATTTAGCTTGTGCCTCCTCTTTTTGGTTTATGGTGGTCATAAACTTGTTTTGGTGTAGGGAAAACATAAATTGCGTGTGGGTCTTTTTTTTCGTTATAATAACCCGCATTATTTTTGATTATATTATGGCATAATTCAGCTTGTTTAACATCTTCACCTTTGAGCTTTTTTATCACATCTTCTAAATTCCTCAAACAATGTTTTGTACTCTGGCGTTCTCGCGATATTGACAACACCACTGACAGCCTTTAGGTCGTTTATCTTTTTCGTATATTTACCATTTTGAACTTTGTTTTGTTCTTCAGCTACAGCGATTAGGTCTCGATAGGCTTGGCTTGTGCCTTCCGTTTGATTATTATTTGTTGTTTTTATAGGTTGCTTATCATTCATATTATTACCCCTTAAGCTGTTGTTTTACACTGTACGACATAAATTGGAGACATTGAAGGATCCCATTTTAATTCAAAAGCCTTACCACTCTGCCACTCTGCCAAAGACAAGGCTGGTGGTGCCTTTGGAAGATTTAGCCCATAATCTGTACCCGCAACAGCTTTAAAAGAAAATCCTGTAGGAGCGAGAAAATAAAGCATACGCAAAATATACATAGTATCACCCAGTCCTGTGTCTGTCCTATCTTTTACGGATTTAGTCAGCCCATTTGATAGATTTGTCTTACAAAAAGAAAATGCACCGTCTTGAACAAAATATAAATACCCTAAAGGCAACAAATCATCTAACTCGATTTTTATAGAGCCATTAAAAAAATATTCGGGCTTTGCCCCTGCTTGACTTGTAACGCTTACATTCCCTGCTGTTCTTGTAATAGTAGTAGCACCCTGAACCGTAGTTATTAAAGGATTGTTCAATCCCTTTAACTTTGAGCGTGTTGCTTCGCTCATATATACGGTAAAATCTCTATCTGTATGACTTGCACCCATTTTTGCTTTTTATTTGTTCATAGGTGTCTTCAGTCAATGGAGTTGTAGCATCACCAACTTTAATATCAGCTACAGAAGATAAGCCCTGTAATTGAGCCATTTTGAATGTGTCTTAAATGTATATCTAAAATAATTTAAAGCATAATTGACAACAGCTTGTTCTATTTTGAGACCCGGTTGCATATAATTTACAATTTCTTCGTGAGCAAATCCCTGAACTTGTAAAAGTGGCTTACAAACTATTTGACCTAGCGTTGGAGTGATTGCGGTAAGCTCTCTAGTTTTATCGTAATTAGTAGTCTGTGCCTCTACATAACTCATTTTTGCCGAGACCAACATTTCGGGTCTCTGGTATATTGTCAAGACCAAAATCATTCATCATAGCCTGAGCCTCTTGTGTAGCCTGTGTAACAGTAGGGCTACCAAAAAACTTTTTAAAATTTTCTGGTATAAAATTGTAAACTTTTACCCCCACCCGTAAGACTGATTGCCTATTATAGTTAACTCTGGTGTAGTTATTGCCATTTTTATTCTCCGTTGTTGTTTTTATTTTTTTATTAAATTACATATTGTTTGGATTATTTATAATACTGTTGAAACCTTCATTGAATTGGTCATTGAGACTACCCCCACTTGCCATTTTTTTTTGCCCCCATTCAGTATTGTCAGCTGGTACAACTCTATTGTTTGCATTTTTGCTTTTCATTCGGGTTAGGGAATAAATAGTATTGCCCCGTCTCTTGCTCTTCTGTTTTTCTCTCTTCTAATATATCGGAAACTGTAAGCGGTATACCGCCCTTTTTTCTAATTGTTCCATTTGGCTCTTTAAAAACTATCTCTCCATTTTCGTCAAGAATAGATTCGTCAAGAATAGATTTTTGCTTTAATTCTTCGGCAAAGTATTGCCTATGATACTTACCCGCAACAGCCCCGCTCTTGTTTAAAGCATCTTCAAGTTGTGCGTTCAATTTCAAATCTTTCAAGATTTCGTTTTTTTCTTGTACAGCTTTATTTTCTTGTGCTTTTACTTGTTGTAGCTCTTCGATTGTCTTTTCATTTTCTTTTTGTTGGATAGAGAGTGCCTCTTCTAGCTTTGCCAACCTTTCATTCATTTCATTGTCTTGTGGATTGGCTTTTTTTACACTTAAAGGCTCAACATCTTTTTTTGCACCCACAACACTTTTTTTTTTAGCCTCTTCGAGTTCTTTTGTTTTTTCGGCTAACTGTTCTTGTAACGATTGCACTGTTTCATCTTTGTTGCCAATAATAGTACTGGCTTTTTTGCTTCGTTCTTCAATTTTCTCGAAATAAGCCTTTGCCTCTTCCTGTTTTTCTTTTGGAACTAGCTTTAATAATTCATCTTTTTCTTTTTCCATTTTTTATACCTCTATTTTTTTGTATTCTTTTTTTATGTGCTTTATTCAAAGCATTTAAATCGTTACTAACTTTTTTTAGAGTTTTATTGCCTTTCTCTAGTCGAGCTAACAATTCGGTCATTAAATCGTTTCCAACTAGCCCTGATAAATAGTTTGCTTTTTCCATTTTTTATACCTTTATTTTTTTTTTCTTTTTTTACGTGCTTTATTGTAAGCGTTAACTTTAATAATAGTTTCTTCTATAACTTTTCTGGAATAATCCGTTTTAGGTATAATGTCCATATCATCTATAATATCTATTACTTTTTCTTTAACTTCTTTTTTTAGTTCCATTTTTTACACCTCATATATACGGTGAATATATCGCATACTATAATATTTTTTTTTGGTTGTCAATTTTTTTTTTTAAAAACTTTTTTTCTATATAGTCGTTAGTAAAAAATCGACCTGTTTTCGCATTATAATAATTTTTTATCGGCATATCTCCCTTTTGCCATAATTCATATTTTTTTTTACCCATTAAATCTTTTCCAACGTCGGGGCGTTCTTTTAAAAACTTATCAAAAGTTTGTTGCTCGTATCCCTTTACTCCTACAGCTCCGTCAACAGATACAACGATAGACCGACAGCGTGGGTGTCTTGGTGGTAAATCTGGAACATCTAACCTGTATTTGTACAACTCAACGGGGTAAAACTCATTGTGTAAAGAAACACATATTGGACTTGTCCGACCGTCTAAAACTGCAATGCTCATATATCCCTTTATATTTTCAGCGTATTTATCTAATTCGTTGTAGGCGTATTCTCTCGCTGATTTTGATTGTGTACGATAAAATGCCTCCGTACTATCGACATATCTTTGTTTTTCGTTCTTCTTCAATCCGTCAAGCTGATTTCTTCTTTTGCCTTCCACTAAATCCATTGCTTTCGATGTGAAAGTTGTAAGAGACCTTTTTATGTTTGCTTTCCTTTCTTTGATATTATCCAAAAACGACAACCGCCCTATACTCGGTTTTTTCAAAGAGAAATCCATTTTTTTGCCTAAAATCACCTTTTGCTGTTGTTTGCAAAATGTTAAAAGGTTTTTTGCTAAGTTTTTTTCTAGTTTGGTTTTTATTATCCGCTTTCTGATTTTTGAAAAGACTACCCCCGTTGCTACAGAAAGCACAATCCAATTCAAAAGGTCGTCGAAATCATCTTCATCGGTGTTTTTGATTTCTTGATTGTCAAAATAAATCTCTTTTGCGATGATGTCGTTTAGCTCGTCCATATTTACTAACTAAAAAACTCAAAATTTTGACCAAAAGAATGATGCTTTAGAAATGCTGAATGAATGTGTAGGGGTTTTTCATAAGCGTTTATCTTTACATCTATTGGCTTTTTTGATACAGAAATGTTATTCTTTTTAGCCAAAAAATGCTGTGAAGAAGATGACTTGGAAAATGTCTCTCCTTTTTGTTCTGTTTGTTCTTTTCCTTGCAAAACAGAACGATTGATAACAAAAAACTCTATACGAGCAAAAGGCTTAATGTTGCGCATCTTTAAAAAATCATTGATATCGCTTAAAATATTTTCACGGATAATATTTAATTCGAAACGAACTTTTTTATTAGCACAAGACAAAAATATCTCATCACCACAAATACGGTCTAACCAACAAAAATCAGTAAACCCTTCACCTAATATCTCCGAAAAATGCCGAACAATTAAAACAGCTACGTCTTTTTGAGGTTTTTTATCGAGATAATTTTTACATAAATCAGCTAAAACAACAGCCATAGAAAACTACCTATAATGAATGCAAAAGAAACATCATAATCAACATATAACATCTCTTTTGCGTATTCGACTACTTCAATAAGAAAATTAAACGATTAAAAGACGGGCTGTATTGCCTAATCCTTCTATTGTTTCTTTTTTACAACCAGCACAATCAACTATGTTGTTTCTTAATCTTAGCAGAGCTAAAGATAAAAGCCCTTCGCGTATTTTCATAACAATGTCGCTGAAACAATCGTATGCTTCTTGATAGTTTTTTACATCGTCCTTATTTTTGTTCTCCAAATCGGACTTAATTTGTTTATACATTAAATAATCGTTAAATATACCATCTTCATTCTCTTTGTTTTCTTCAGAGTAGTTAATATTTTTATTTTCTAAATCAATGTCAATTTTCAATAAAACCTCTTCTACCCACTTCAAGCCATTGCCTATAGCCTCAAAATGCAATCCAGTTCTGTACTGTTTTTCGTAATCTTCTTGACCTGCATATTTCTTATCTGTATCTATAGCATCTTTTTTATAATCGACAATATCTCGCTTAACTTTTTCTAACAATTGTTTATTATACATTTTTATTATCCTTGTAATTATGTCATTCTTAATTATAACATATTTTTATGTCTTTGCAACAACAACCTCATCAGTTTCGTCGTCATCTTTTGGCAAATCCTTAAAATCATTTTCGTCGTTCTCTTGGAGATATTCGGCGGTAATTCTTTTTTTCTCTTCGTCAGCGTCGAAATTAGCTGGTAAGATTTTACGTTGTTTGTAAATATCCCACATTGTTTCAGTGCTTAGTTTTCCACTTAATCCCAGTTCTTTTATTAAATGTAAATGTGCTTCGCTGAACATAACATCATCAAAATCAGTTTTAAACTCTATCACTGATTTTTTTGGCAATGTCTTGCCGTCAAAAACATACCACATCTCTAAAATCTTTTTTGTTTTTGCTTGTAACTCATAAGCTACATCAACCATAATAGAACTCGATTTGTTTTGGTTGTCTTGTGCTTCTATAACGGTTTTACTAGTATCACGGGTCAACATATCAAAGCTCATTTTTAAAATGCCTTCAAGTGTTTGTTTGGATACTGCCCTTAATCCGTCGCTTCCTTTACTGTCAACGCTGACATATTTGAACTCGCTTTCTTTTCCTTCCAATCTTAACGCTTGACCTGTTCCAACCGTCGTTGTCCCTTCTATTATCTTACTGTTTTTCATTATGGGAATTGGTGAAGCACACAAAATAGCGTGTTTCATAATAAGACCATTTTGTTGAAGCAAAACCCTGTTTTGGTCTGCTAAATCATACATAATAGAAATATAATCAAAATAACCTTTTTTTGTTCCTGTAACTATCTCAACAAGTGGTACTCTATCATACTTATGAAAGTATCTACCTTTTCCCTGTTCACCTCCTCCAATCTGAAAAAGACCAGCACCTTGAAAAAGACCAGCACCTTGGTTTTTGTACCAAAATTGTATTTCATCTCTTGTAAATCTTACATACCTTTCACGTACTACACCGTCTCCATAATCTTGCCCTTCATCTATTTCGTAAAAAACTACCTCTTCCAAAACATTGTCTTTGTAAATGAACGACCTTAAATCCTCATAATGATATCTTTTCAAATAGGGTCTACCTTTATTGTCAAATAAAATAACAACAAAAGAAACACCCGTTACCAACGAAGACATCGCTGAAGCTCGTAAAAAAGAAGCCAAATTGTTACCTTGCAAATCTACATTATCTAAATCAAAATCATCAATCTTGTCTCCCTTGACACCCTTAATTTCTATTTTTGGCGGTTGTTTGAAAACTTGTCCAACTAACAACTGCAATATCATTTTTACATAGTTTGTAGCCTCTGTAGACATAACCCGTATTTTGTATGCCTCTTCGCTCTCGTGTTCATTTCTTGGAAAAATAAAATGGTTGAAATCTTCTTGTGTACCGCTTCCCTTTATCTCCAAACCACCGTCAGCAAAAGCACGGCAAAGACGCACCCACTCCTCAACCCTCTTTTTGATTTTTACATTATAATATTCAATTTTTTGCATAAAAAACCCTAATTTTAATTTGATACATAATTCGATATGTCGACTGTATCTATTGTACCAATATTTCTATTTAAAGGCAAATTAGCCATTAGTAAAGCATCTGCCAAATCTGGAGACTTTCGACCTTTTGGCTGTTTCTCAACTGACATTTTCAAACTGCTCTCGCTCCTCCACGTCATCTGCATCAATTCAAAAATAATTCTATCGTATAGCTCTAAATTACTCGGTATGTAAACCATATCATCAACGGCGTATTTTTCTTTATGTTTAATAAAATCATATGTGTTTTTTAATCGCTGAGCTAACAAATCGCACGTCTGGGCTTTTATGTTAATGTATAAATCTTTGATTTGTCTATCGCTTACATTCCAATCAACATAATCATCACCATTTAAAACTGGAGCATTCGCACTCCACGGAACAAAAGAAATATTATTGCTGTTTACAATGCCCTCTTGTTCTAATCGGTAAACTTCTGATTTCACACCCGCACCAACACCATTGACATCATACTGAACGGATATTTTACCATTTTCACCAACAACACTTTTACAATATTCAATAACTTTTCGGGTACTGATAGCCACGCCCCCTTTTCCACCTTTCCACCTTTTAGCAAAAATAAAAGTTACGCCCTTTTTAATCACTAAAGAATTGTAATCTTGCCCTTCATCAGCCACATCAAACCCCGCCACATATTGCCCCTCTTTTAGCAGTTCGGGTGCAATCTCTTGGCTCAAGCTATCCGACGCAATAAACCAGTCTTTTAGATAAATAGACCCTTCAACTCTAGCGTTAAAATCTATATCTACCTCTTGCTGAAATAACGGTAATTTTTTATTTTTTATAGCTTTGTTTCTTGCGGACTGATACCACTTATCATCTTTGTCGTGCATATCCGACCAGTGCATTATGCAAACATTTACGCCTTCTACTGCTTTTGTTCCAACTTTCCAATCTGTCCCGCCTTGCCTTTTGTCATAAAAATGGTTATCTGTACCATTAACTGACGATATATCAATACGGCTTTTTGTTGCTTGGCTCAATGCTCCGTCAATAGCGTCGGGGTCTGTTAAATGTGCACTCTCATCAACAAAAACAATCATCGCTCTGCACCCTCTCGCTCCACTCGTTCCCGTGTACCCGCTTATAGTTGCCCCGTTCTCTGGATTTGTTATTTTTAAATGCAATAAATGTTTATCATAGTTAAAGCCTTTCGGTAAGAAAAAAGACGGTAAGTTTCTTAAACTTAATCTCATCTTTTCCATTATGGTATCGGGTCGACCTTTAACATCAAGCGACGCCACTTTTTGAGAAATCCAACCAATCGAAATGCCCGGATAAAATAACCACAACCAATTAGTAATCATACAACAAAGCCACGTACACCCGACATCTCTAGACTTTGGAATTAACCCGTCTTGTCCTTCATCGATAACGGTTAGGATAAACTCCACCACTTCCCTTTGTCTCTTATTTAAAACAAAAGGAATATTGGTAGTGATTTTTTTTTTTGATGTCTCGACTTCTGCCTTTCTCGGGTTTAAAATGTCGACAAAATGACTACAGAAATCAACAAAGTTTTTACTATAGTATCTTCTTATACCTATTACAAAATTGGCATTCCTTTGTACTTTTTCGTTAAAGGCTAACCGTAATTGTAGTACTTTGTCATAGTCGATAGGGTAATTTTTTGGATTGTATAAAATACCGTTGTAATCTTTAACAAACGATGCGACCTCATCTTCTAATTGTTGTTTTTGTCCCTCTGTCAACTCTCCACTATCTAATAAATGTAAAGGCATTTCATTGAGGCTTTTATCTGAGAACAAAAAACCTTGATTTATAAGATTGTTGATTATTCTGGTATCTCCCTTTTTTACTAGGTGCAAAGTTGCGTGTGGAAGAGCTGATTTTATTTCATTTTGCTGTGCAAACTCTTCAAAATCCATTTCCCTTTTCAATCGTTCGTCAGTGTTTCTTTGATTGTAAAGTGTGCGGGGTGCTATGTTTAAGTCTATAGCTGTCTGCTTTAAAGAGAAATTAGCATTAACAAAGGCTTCACAATATCGCTTTATTTTGGCTTTGTGTTTGGCTTCTGCTTCTGCTTGTTTTTTAAAAGCCTCTTTTTTTAATTCCTTAAAATTGTCAAACTTTCCAACATCGTCAAACTCTTCAACATCTTCAATCTGTTCAATCTGTTCAATCTGTTTAACTTTTTTATTTTGTTTAACTTTTGGCGTTCCTTTCTTTTCTTTTTTCATTTAAAAACATTTAATTTATACAAAGCGGGTTCAGGGGGAAATTATTAAAACCCCCTAATCCCTTTATCGTTGCAATTCCAAAATAAGAATAAAAAAATTACAACAATAATGATGAAAGTATAGTATAGAAACAGTAAAACAAGCAAATATTTACCTATTTTTACCGATTAAAAACCTAATAAAAAGAAAAAAACATAGTAAAACAAGCATTTTCAACGTTGCCACCAAAGAAAAAACAAAAAAAATGAAAGTAGTTTTATAGTCAAATAAGAGTACTTTTTCAATGCAAATTGTAACACATACAAAGATAGATTTTTTATTTCAAAAACTTCAAAAAATAACGCCTATAATCAAACGAGAGCCGTTTAAATAACAAAAAATGTAACAGTGTAACGGTGTAACGGCAAAAACTCTTATATATATATATATTAAGCGTACGATGTAACGGTATTTTATACTTTTATCTTTTCTAGAAAAAAGTTTAATTTTTAGTGTTACGTGTTACAAAATGGCTCTAATATATTAAATAATCATATTTAAGCTGTAACACTACCCATAAATAAGCGTTACAATAGGCGTTACAAAACCCCGTAAGTGTTACAAAATCAATACAAACATTTTTTAATTTTCTTTTTGGTAGCTATAAACTGCCTCTGAAGTGGTACAAGGTGGTACAAAATAATTAAGTTTAAAAAAAAATTATTACTTTTAAAAAAAAATTATTACTTTTAAATTAAAACGATTGTATAATGCTTATATAAACAATTATTTATAGGAGATTGTGAAATGAAGGATAACCAAGAAGAGAAACTCGCTGATTTGTGTAAAAAGCTCAAAACTTTGTTAAATGACAATGATGAGGGCTTAGATAAAGATATAAACTATTATGAAGCCCTAATAAAGGTTATTTTAACTAGTGATAGTAAGGGTTTATCATATGTTATTTTAGATAAATTAAAAACTGGTGAAATGTTTAAGTGTTATTGTTCTAAAAGAGAGCAGAAGCCTTACCTCGATGCACTAGATATAATAGATTGTTTCAAAACAGCTGACGAGAGCATTACCTATATATGACAATAACCCGCCTCAAAGTTATGTACTCCATAAAAAAATATAAAATGGCTATGGAGGAGGAGTAAACAATGGACAATCTAGAGAGAAATAAAAAACAAATCTGTTGTATGCTTTCGAAGGTTGAAACTTCTTATTTGATTGACTTGTTAAGGGCTACTAATGTAGAAGCGGAAGAGTTAAGAAAGGAGCTGATACAACTTTTTACAGAGCCTACACGTGTTGATGTTCTTGATGAGAGAATAACAGCATTAAAAGAGTTCGGCAAACTTGTTAATACTGAGTTGTCTAAACGAGATTTGTTAGACATAAAACCAACCAAGACCTACGAAATGTTAGAGTTAAAGCGTCGAAGTCTTTGTTATTTAAGGGGTGTATAAAATACAGATGAAAAAGATGAATAATGAATTGTTTTTTGGTTTTTGTGAAGAATGCGAAAAAACAATATCGCAAGAAACAGAGAAAAAAAATGGTGAGTATGGCAAAGCTCTTTGTGATAGCTGTTACAAAGAGTATGAAAACGAGTTTGACGGTTATGATGAGAATGGTAATCGTATTATTGATGCAGAATATTGCACAACATAAAGGTATAAAAAAATGAATGAAAAAAGCATTTAGAAAAAATATTTGGTAAAACTAATAGACAAAAATTATTAGATATCAAAAGCAAAATTATAAGTGAATTAGAAGAAACAAAGCTCGAAAACGTCGTTATTTCTATTTTTTTAGTAAATGATATGATTGATGCTTCAAAGGATAATATGAATAGTTGTGATGAAAATGCAGATACATATTTTATTTTCTTAAAAGAAGTTGTTGTTTATCACGCAATACGTTCAATGTTAGCAAATATTTTAGGAAAAAGTTTTCAAGATAGCTTAACATATGCAAAAAAAAGCCAAATAGACGAGTTTTTTAATGCCAATCGTTTAAGACGCTTTTTATCTTATTACATTGAGGGAGATTGTGCTTTAATGGAAATTATAAGCAAATACCCTTGGGCTAAGAATGATAATACTTATTATTCAATAGGACAAGATATAAGAAACGGCAAGATATAAGACAATGAATAAACACATTGAGATAATAAAAACAGCGAGGATTACAATTTTTATTGGTTCTATTGTCTATAAAACAAAAGTAAAGATGATTTTTAAAAAATACAAAGGTTTGAAAAAATGAGAGAAAAGACAAATTATCTAAAAATCGGGGAAATGGTTACTGACAAGAAGATAAAAAACGCCATTGAAACTTTCGGTGAACCAGTTTGTGTTTCAGCGACAAGATATACGGGGTCGAAAGATGTAGCTAAGCGACGAATTAAAGAAGCCGAAGCCTATTTAAAAAGTCTAGAAATTAAGAGAGACAAACAATCTGACTATCTTGAAAAGATACGCGAAATGGTTGTTCAGAGCGACAGCAAAATTGCAAATCTCACAAAAAGAATTGAATACGCAAAAAGCAAAGGAAAACCAGAATGGGACGCCGACGCTGAAAACTTAAGTAAATCTCTTGAACAAGAAAATGTCCGTGTTCGCATTGCTATGAGTAATGCAGAAAAAGTAGCCAAGGAAATCATCGAATTAAGCGGAGAGATTGGAGCAATAAAAAAGGGAATGTCTTTTGTTCGTTGTCTTGTTTACAACTAAAAAACGATTTAGGGATAACCTAAAAAATAACAATTTAAGGAAAACAATTATGACAACAACAACAATAAACAAAGAGGCAAACGATAGAGTGCCAAAAAGACCGTGTCCGTATAAAACACTTCAAGCAGATATAAACGCCATTATGAATATGGCTGGAAAATCTGTAGGGGTTGACTGCAATTTGCCAGTAAATTATAACGATGACAACGACAACGATGAGGATAAAAAATAAAATAACGGCGGGGGTTATATGCCCCCCTATTAAAAACAATAGGAGTAAATAATGAAACAAGTAAAAGATTTTTTAATATTACGGGATTATACAGATGTCGAGGTAGGACATTCCGCTGATATAGACGGTCTCACTAAGTGGATTAAATCTAGGTTTACAAAGCTATCAGATACATCATATATAGATGAGGCTTTGTTGATTTCTGAAATTGGCTCATTTCTGTCGGTTTACATCGTATATCAGCTATTCAATACTAATTGTGAGTTCTCTGGTGTATTTTGGCAAGAACTAGAAATTAAGAAAAAATCAACAGCAAAAAAAACTGATAAATGCAACAACAAATCTAGAGAGAGCGAAAATAATGGCAGATGTTATGTCAGAAATGGTAAAGATAGCTAAAGGAAAATAATTATGATAACAAAAGAACAAATCATTTCAAAAATGGTTAAACAACAACAATTTTACAATTTTTTTATAAGCAGTATAAAATGATGATACAGAAGGCATAAACTTTAAAAACAAACGAGAGGCTTACCAAGTCGCCTTTTGGGAGGCTCAAAATAGTATCAGTCAGTTTGTTTTTTATCTTGAACACTTACAATATGAGCCAAATGGTGAATATGAAAATTATGAGGGTAATAAATTAAATGCTGATTGTAAGCTACACAATATATTGAGACGTCAAGGCTTTATGAAGTGCATTACAAGTGATATGCACCAAAAAGCTGATATGATGCAAAAACTTTCGGACGATAGGCTTTTTTATGTTGATGTACAAGATGCGTATAATAAAAATGTGCCTGAGTTTGTAATTGAAGATATAGCCAATTATATTAAACAAATATTAAAATCATTTAAAGAATTGCACACTCTTTGTATCCTTAATATAGATAGGGTAATGTGGGAACATAATTTCCACTATTATTCACATTTTGTAGTTCTTTCAAAAGAATATTTAAATCGAGATAACTTAACAAATACGGAAAAACAAAACGATTTAGGGCAAACCTAAAAAACAAATGTTAAAGGAAAAAACACCAATGGAAAAAATAACAAAAAACAAAATCATTTCACAAATGGTTAATCAACAATTATTTTATAAATATTTTTATAGTCATTATTCAAATGAAACAAATAAAAGTAACGGGGCAATACTAGATAAAGCAGAGGCTTTCAAATATTACTTTTGGGTGGTTCAAAGTAATATCGGATATTTTATTGACCTGTTGAGAAAACGAGAAGATTTTGAACTAGAAGCTCAATGTAATTCTTGCGGACAAAATACTGCCACTACATTACAGACTGAACAATTATTAACAGAGTGTAAATTACACGCAAAAATAAACTATCCAGATTTTTCTTTTGATGATATGAAGAAAAAAATTATTGAGGACTATTATTTTTATACTGCACTTAGAGGAGTTTTTTGGAGGCAATCCCATTTTAGGGAGGGCATATATAAATGACGGTTGTTCAGTGATATCGAAATCATTAAAAGACTGCCACACTCTTTTTCTTATTGTTAATAATGAAGAGATTTTTGGTGAGTTTCAAAAACTTAATCGTCGTTGTGATAATTATTTAAATCGAGACGAAAAAAAAGAGGCAGATTATAACTTTAAAAAATAAAACAACAGAGAGGGGGACAGGACACCCCCCCCTGCAGTCTAATAGAAGTATCAAGTCGTCCAGTCAACTTCTATTATATATTTATAATAACATAAAAAAATCAATATAAAAGGATAAAAAATAATGAGGATAAAAAAAATAGATAAACAAAAAGAAAAAGAGCTAAGATTGGAACTACACGCAGTTACAAGCGAGAGGAAAAAAAAAGTAAAAGGAATATTAGCGGGAGAAATGGAACATTTTATTTATGATTTGATAGACACATTAAGAGATGAGATTGATTGTGAGGCAGAATATAATGAATACAAACAAAACTGGGATTATCGCTCTCTTTACAAATACCACGTAATGCCTATTACAAAATTAAGCACTTTGTGGTATATAAGAGAATTGTTTTCAAGAGAATGGGTTAGACAAACAGAGATATGTAGAAAAACCCTAAAAAAACCCTAATGACGCTGAAAAACTTAGTTTGGTAAAAGAGCTTGAAACACTTGTAAAAAAAGAGCATTATTTACACAACAAACACAGAAAGGCAGAAAAAAAAATAGAAAGGCAGAAAATGTGCATTTATGAGTTTATGAAGAAAAAGAAAAAAGATATTGATAATTATTTGCCCGAAGTCGCAAAGCGTGAGTTATCAGAAGAAGGGAAAAACTTTAAAGATTGTCCAAAGGAAGAAGAAAAGGCAATTATGCAAAAAATAGAAGAAATAAAAAAAAGAGACGACTGGGGAGAATATGACAGAGAGAAAAAAAAACGTTTAGACGGTATAAATAATATAGTAGAAGAGGTAGCCGAAAAAAAAGAAATCGAGCTATATGACAGCTATGAAGTCCCTGACAATGAACAGGCTTGGTAAAAATCAATATTAAAGGATAAAACAATATGACAAAAAAAAAGAGACAAAAGAAAAACAAAAAAATGTTAAAATAATTGATGTAGACGAGAATTACAAAAAAATATTTATATATAAAGGATAATAAAAAATGAACAGCGTAAATATAATTGGACGCATAACAAAAGACTTAGAGCTAAGGATTGTAGGCAATGATTTAAAAACTTTGTCTTTTTCTATTGCTGTTAGTGAGAAAAGGCAAGGAAAAGAGGAAGTTTCTTTTTTTGATGTTACGGCGTGGGGGCGTCAAGCTGAAGTCATAGCACAATTTTGCAAAAAAGGTCATCGTATAGGGATTAGTGGACGATTAAAACAAGACCGCTTTGAAGATAAAGAGGGCAATAAACGGTCAACGGTTTCGATTGTACTTAGTAGTTTTGTTTTTATTGAACAAGCACCTGAAAATAGAGGCTCAAAAAATTATACACCTCAGCCTAATAATAGCAGAGCATCACAAGAGGCTGATTTTTCACAGTTTGATGATATCCCTATAGTTGACGATGATGTACCTTTTTAAATAGGTCAACAATATGGACAATATGCAAATAAATGACGACATTGATTATTTTTTAAATGAAGACCCTAAATTGCTTATAGATTTAATTAAAAAATGCAATGTTAAATCTAAAATGTCGCTCAAGA
>JAMOLF010000192.1:0-24074 GCA_025267735.1 Mactra quadrangularis
GTGAAATTTTGAATTTTGCGACAGGTCCGCGTATGCAGAAAATTAAAGAAATTGCAAATTTTGGTGCGGAGGATTCAGAGTCACCAAAGGGGCCGGTTGGTGGGTGGGGTTGGTCGGTGATGTCAAATCCGTCAAGGAAACGCGCATAACCAGGGTTCGCAAGTCAAACAGGAAAGCGTGAGGCCAGGTAATGTTTCTCAATGGTTTCCTACTGTAATTAACAGGGATACTCAGTTCTATTCATCTCAGAGGTGTGAAAGCCCAGCCACACACGTGTTTGCGGGCTATATACGTTGGAGATGGATTGGAACCGCCTATGAAATCCCCACTTTTGGCCTGGAAATGCCCCGGGATGACAATGTCATTGTCTCCCGGGGCATTTCCAGGCCAAAAGTGGGGATTTCATAGGCTTTATATTTAAGACTAGCCTAAACTGTACTTGTTAGACAGGTGCGCGTATGCAGTCAATGTCAGATTTTGAGCGAAAAAACTAAGAGTCACGAAACCGCCCCAGGGATGATGGGGTCTGTGCGGGGGGTCAAGTAGGTCAAGGTAAAGAGCGTAACCGGGGTCCTAAAGTGGTGCGGATAGCGGGGGCCTGGATTTTGCCTTTCAGGGGTCAACAAAGCTTTGATAAAATTATACAAGAATTAGAACGTTTACCAACATTACATCATCCGGACATAAACAAACCGTACACACTGTACACAGACGCAAGTGACAATGCTATAGGCGGAGTCTTAGTTCAATCTCTTACAGGCAAACTTGAGGACGAGAGACCCATTTACTTTATCAGTCATAAGCTTTCAAGATCACAGCGCAAATATAGTACTATATTGAAAGAGGCCCTGGCAATTGACTTTTGCGTGCGCAAACTTGACTGTTATCTCTATGGTGCCAAATTTACAATAAAAACAGACCATAAACCTCTCACGCATTTGCTTACGGCAAATTTTGATAACAAAGTACTCCAAAGATTTGCACTTAACATATCGTGTTATAACTGTCAAGTAGAATATCTAGAAGGCCGACATAATTGTGTAGCGGACATATTATCGAGATCAAACGTTTGCAAACAAGACACTGACAATGAACAACAGACTGAGTCACCAACAAGTCAAAGCACGTGCAAGCAAGACAGTGACATGTCAGACCCCGACAGTTGTTATAAAGCGCCAGTAATAGCTGCTATCAATAGTTCGTTAATAGATACAAAGAATTTAGCTAATAAACCAAGCGTATTAACTAACTGTGATTATGACATACCAGAGCAATTAACCACACTTGACATGGAAATTGAACAACAAAAAGATCAGGATCTTTCAAATTTTAAAGTAAAATTACAAAACAATAAAGTTTCTGAGAATGAATGTAAAAAGTTTTTGATTAAAGATAATGTGCTTTATTTCATCTCTAATCCCAATGATGAACCATTATTAAGGATTTATGTACCGTCACACTTAAGAGAAACATTAATGAAAGGATATCATGATTTTGGTCACCCAGGGGTTAGCAGATCTTATGCCACAATAAAGAAACATTATTATTGGCCAAAATTATTTCATGATTTAAATAAATACGTGGAGAAATGTGTCCCGTGTCAAACAGTCAATATGCAAGCAATAAAGGCCCCGCTTAAGGAACCGGAGATCCCAAAATATCCATTCGCAGAATTAAGTATTGACATTCAAGGACCAATGCATCCTCCTACGCTCAGCTCAAACAAGTATCTTATTTGCTTTGTATGCCAATTAACAGGATGGCCAGAAGTTTTTGCAAGCCCAGACATGACCACTGAAACTATTCTTAATTTGTTTTTTGAGAACATATTGTGTAGGTATGGGGCAGTTCTACGAGTGACAACAGATAATGGCTCTCAATTTCAGAACAAATTTTCAGAAACGATGAAGCAATTAAATATTGATCACATAAAAACTTCTACTTATCACCCACAAGCAAACGGTAAAAATGAGCGCGCACATGCGACACTTAACAGGATATTAACAAAATTAGTACAAGATAATATCTCTGACTGGGACGTTGTGCTCAATATGGCTTTAGCAGGAATGAGATTTAACGTTTCACACAGTGCGAACCACAGTCCGTACTTTATGTTATTTGGCCGTGACGCAGTACTGCCGATTGACAATTTATTAGGAACAAGATTGCCATATTATGGCGATGAATTTCACAAATACATGTTGGCTAGAAATCACGAAATTTATCGCAGCGTATTTACAAACATCAAAAATGCTAGGAAGCGTAGAAATCAGTACGCAAATAAAAGAGCTAAGCTTGTAGATTTCCAGGTAAACGACGCAGTCTATTATAAAAATTTTCATAAAAACTCAAAACTCATGCCTTCATGGATTCCTTACTTCAGGGTCATGGAAAAACCTAGTGACCGTACACTTATAATAAAAAACCAGTTAGACAACCAAATTGTAAGGTGTCATGTTGATCAAGTACGCAAAGCAAATATTGAGGACTGGGAAATACCCGACAACCCGGTACCGGGAATCCGTCCTATTCGAAACTGCAGATACATAGTCCCACCACTGCAAAGCAATGAATCAAGCTCATGCGATGAATCTGACAGTAATGACCAAAACGAATTTCAAAACAAGTTAGCAAAACAAAAACGTAAATTAACAAAAACACACCAACATGTCAGGAGTCATTCATCTGAGGAAGATCATATTCCACTCCGTGACCTGCAAATGCGCCTTAGGCAAGCGGCAAATAACGACCATGTTAATAGTTCGAATACACAATCTGTATCTAGTAGATCAGATGTTATGACCAATAGCGATAACAATGTTATGCAATCTGACGTAACAGCAAACAACACCACAAGTACAAGTGGTGCAGAATACAATGGTAAACAAATTACATCAGACTATCAATTGTCTGATAACACTTTATCAGACGGTCACATGTCAGTTGATATAACTGAACCTCAAACAAAACAAATGGACAGATTTTAGGGCAACTTTTGGAGCAACTTCTAAATAATTGCCTAAAGTTGTTGAGCTTGAGCGGATAAACAAATACTATAGGGTTGTCAAAACTTTATTGGGTGTAATGTCACGTTAAGCAATAAGTATACATTAAAATGTTCTGTAACGTAAGCATTGGTATAATGCTGTAATATTTTCATTTTAAGACAAATATAGTCTTGTTTAAGCAGTAAGCTTGTTGAGTTTCTTTAAAGAACTAGTATTTTATTATGAAGACGGTTTAGTTTTATTGATATATTAATGTACACATTTTAGTTATATAAGGCTTGTATTTTCGAGATTATACCTTATACAGTTCGAAATGAACTTAAATTGTGATTAAGGGTTATTCCATTATGATTTAACAACGTGTTATTTAATTGACAAGACGTTAGCTTTAAATGAAGGATTTGGCAATAAGTGTAATTTATTGTGCGATATATTGCTCAAAAGGCAGCACAAGCACATTATTGGAAATTGAAGGCAGTAAAGGTTAATTGTAGTAAATTGAATAGAGTATGTCTCCATAGACCTCAGGGGGGTAAAGTGCGCACTGTAAATATATGTAAATATTTGTTTATAACTTAGATCAAGTTAATTGTTAATGTAGTATGATTACTGTATTGATATACTGAGAATAACAGCCAAGACTGTTTTATAATGTATTAATTGACACTGGTGTGTGTAATAATAATTATTGTTTATACATGTGTATTGCTTATGTGTAATCATTTAGCATTAAACATAATTTTAACTGTTGGTATATATTGATAATAAGGGGTTGTATATCAACATGGTAGAATAATGAATATTAAATTATACATTGCAGGACCTGTTTTAGTCGGTGCAATGTTGTTGTTACTCACTCTGTGCAATGTTGAATGCGCAGACCAAGCATTCATTAGCAACAATATCTTATTTAAAAATTTGAAAGAAATATCCACATCAAAATCGCATTGGCAAATATTTTTAATGTTTGATCTTAAAATGTATTCTTCATTTTTATCTAATCTAAAAGATGAGATAAACCACATACACAATGTAGCAGAAAAGGCCAAAACAAGCTACATAGATGATGGTCACACTAATACTGACACATTAATTAGAACATTGACTGATCTTCAGGATTATCTGGAAGGTCTCAATGATACCCATGCTAACATAGTCAGTAGTTATGCAGATTTGTACTCAATTACCTCTAGACACACGAGATCAATTCTACCTCTTGGGGGTGTGTTCAAATTTCTATTTGGTGTCGCGGATGACTCAGACGTGAACCGCTTGCGACATGACATGCGAATATTGCAAAAATCGCAAAAACAAGTTGTACATATGCTAGAACATAATTTGTCGATCCTTAATGTTACGAGAACAGATATTTCGCAAAATAGGCATACAATCAATGATCTCATTTCCTCCCTAAAGACTGTTCAGGTGGAAATCAGATCTATAACGAACCGCTTCGAGCAT
The DNA here is from genome assembly GCA_025267735.1 of Mactra quadrangularis. Taxonomy (NCBI): domain Eukaryota; kingdom Metazoa; phylum Mollusca; class Bivalvia; order Venerida; family Mactridae; genus Mactra; species Mactra quadrangularis. The sequence goes on from JAMOLF010000192.1 coordinate 4,470, forward strand.
CAAATTCAACAAGTTATGTCATTTCAGGAAGTTATTAACAATTTACATTTAACTACAGCCGAGGTACGCCGTATGTTACTTAATGCGCAAATGTATCTAGAAGATTTAAAAATTAAATTAAACATGCTGAGTTTGCAAAAACTTACACCCGCTCTTATTACGCCCTCACATCTTAGAGAATTACTTGAGGATATCAGTTCTAATTTGCCGAAAATATTTGCGTTTCCATTAAACCCAAAGACTCAATTATGGGAATTTTACACATCATTACATTGTAAGACAATTATGAATAACGATCATTTAGGAGTAATTATCGATATTCCTTTAAGGCCTGTTACTGAAACTTTTATGTTCGTACAAGCAACGCCTCTTTATGTACCTAACACCAACAAAACTGCGCAAATTAAGATAAGCTCTAATGTTCCGTATTTGACAGCATCAATTGACATAGAGTGATTATTTCTTAATAAATACCGATCTTTCGCAATTTGTGATTTTGTCCGCACATGGTGCATACAAATGTATGGATGAGTTACTTCCCTTCTGTGAAATTGAAAACGGAATTGAATCAACATACAATACTAGATCTTGTTTAATAGCGTCCTACCTCAAAAGACAGGTTGATATCGATAACCATTGTAAAACTTTACTACACACCGGCGTGTCAATGCCGCGAGCTATCTCCATAAGTATAAACCGATGGCTTATTTTATTCAATAACGACATTCAACTGTCAATAAAATGCCAAAATGGCTCTAGTTCTGTTTTTAATGCACAGTCACCGATAACTGAATTAAAACTACCATCGGAGTGTAAAGCCATAAACAGCCATTTATTTTTGCCACAACATTTTGTAAGAACTGTAAATGGTAACATAGATCAAATCAAAACAAACATAATAAAAATCAAAGACGTTAACTTTTCTGCAATATGGCAAACATTTCAATCATCTTTTGGCAATAAAACAATGATAACTATACCAAACAAATTGAATGACATTTCAAAGGTACCAATAAGTAACTTCATAGATGAATTGCAAACATTAGATGAAAATATTACTCCGGAAGCTAGTAACAGCTCTTTTGAATTCAATCTAAAATTTGTATTGGTAATCACAAGTATTTTAGTAGTAGGTTTTGTTCTTTTGGTTGCATTTTTAATCATAAAAAAGAAACTTAAGCTTAGGTGCTGTGCTAATGATGTTGCAAGGGTGAAGGGTGAATCGGCAAGACATTGTACAATGACTGCACCGCCACCAGAGTATGGTTTAAGAATGCTCAAGGAAAAGGAACAGTTACAACCCATGATTGAACAGAAATATGACGAGACAAACCTCTATCCTTTGAGAGCTTTATGTGTGAGAAGTTAAACAAAAACAAGTGACCATATACGTTCAACTGTAACATTATTTCGTTCAACTGTAACATTATTTCGTTCAACTGTAACATTCTTTCATTAAATGGTGGAGATGTGACATATACGTTCAACTGTAACATTATTTCGTTCAACTGTAACATTATTTTATTTAAATGGTGGATATGTGACATACACGTTCAACTGCAACATCCATATACGTTCAACTGTAACATTATTTCGTTCAACTGTAACATTATTTCATTAAATGGTGGAGATATAACTTTATAAGTTTGAATTGTAATAAGAGTCATAACATTACTTTGATTTATCAGCGATGAAAATGTGGCATTCTTAAATTAAAACTAACTTCATGTATGAAAATATGACTTGTTTTTGTGAACAATTTTACTTAAATTTAAATCTTTAGTGAAAATATGTGACATGTTTTATTATAAGTTTTATTTTGAGATTTAACTTTTAGTGAACTTGCATCTAATATTGCATATCAGTTTACCTTTTACGTGGCAAATCGATTTATTTACGTGTTCTTGAATTTATGCTATGTTATTTATTTTCAGGGTTTTAATATATGCAAGTACTTTAAAATGGTCAATTTATTGTGATGAAACACAGTGAGGTTATCCTTTACTCAAAAAAAAAGTATTAACAAGACGAGTGATGTAATATAATCACTGATTATTGGCTGTAAATTAATATGATATAGGTTTCTAATAATTAGTAACTCATTTGTCTGGACAGTGATACTGATCATTCACTGTAACCAAATATTGTATAGGTTTCAGATAATGAGTAACTCAATTGTCTGGACAGATGACCATGTAATCAATAGCCATCTGTTACAAGTTAACAATGGAAAAAAATAATTGTATGAGTTTTCAATAGTAAATACTAGCTCATTTATATGAGCTGGTGGTAATAGTGTGTGAGTTTTCTATATATGGGCAGATGGTCATGTAATCACTGACCATCTGGTTAATGTTATTCCAGCTGATCATCACGTGATCCAGGGCTCTGGCAGCTGCATGATCACTATATAACCCAAACTTCCTTTCTATGCATCATCTCTCCAGGCAGAGGGCCTGAGCACAGTATCCACCGCTGTGTTGATTCACATAAGTTGACCAGATATATGTGTTTGTACAATAAAAGTTAGTTAGTAGACGAGGAGTTGGGTTATGTTATAGTTATCAAGATTCTCGAGCTTGTATCGAGAATCCTTGTAGACTTCGGATGATAATCAAACTGTACACACCTCTTTGTCATTTTTACCCAGGTCACGAACTATGCTAACATAACAATGAATGTGCAAATCTCAAGACTCATTATGAATATTAACTTATTCCTTATTTGAACATTGACTAACTTGTACTCACTGAATGAATCTATGTATTTTAACACACAGAACTCAAAAAGGTGATGCTAACTTGCATATAATGAAGTTTTGAATACTATTTACAAGAAGCATGCAATGACAGTGTTCTGGGGTATCAAATGATGTGAATCTTTTCAGACAAGGAATGCACGAGTTTTGTCTTTTTTTACTTACTTTATACAGTATACCACCTAATGATGAATACACATTCTTATAAGTTCTTCTTACTTCTTATATACTGAAATCCTAATAAGAACAGTGTCACTCCTACATTCTAAACCCTAAATGTACACATAGTACAACAACAGCTTCTGATATTTCTCTGAAGCATAAGTTTAATTGATTTTAACCTGCAGAGCAACACACTAATGTCCCTGCCAGTGGGTGTTGTTCAAGAGAGGTTGTAAATGTATTGTATAAGGTACCGAGCTTATTTCATCTGATGGCTATTGACCATTCACTTATATTTGCTGGTTATCTTTACAGCTTTTGATATTTCTCTGAAGCATAAGTTTGATTTTAACCTGCAGAGCAACACACTAACGTCCCTGCCAGTGGGTGTTGTTCAAGAGAGGTTGTAAATGTATTGTATAAGGTACCGAGCTTACTTCATCTGATGGCTATTGACCATTCACTTATATTTGCTGGTTATCTTTACAGGTTGCAAGTTATGTATAGTTCACTGTAAAAACTTTTCACTTTGGTACACTTCATATCATGGGCTGTTCTAAACACTATTGTAACTCTATTAAGAAATAAAGGGAGTTAAAATATTGTTTTTGTTCAGCCCAAAATATATTCTCATTACATACCATACTTTTTAAAGGTTATATCAAGTGATTTGCTCAAGTACATTCCGTATACATAATATGTACACTAGTTTTCCACCCACGTCAACCTTTTCATTCAACTCGATAAGAAATAAAGTCGCATATGCATAGCAACATTGAAGGTAGAACAATGGAATTTCCAAAAATTAAATTATATTGCAAGCCAGCAATTAGAAGACTGATAATCAAATCCTGTTAATAGACAAGTGTTTATAGGGGTATTTATAGTGATCACACGATGTTAATAATAAAATATAAAACATGATAGGCCATCAAAATGGGTAATTCAAATACCCAAAAGGTAGAAATACTTCTTGCACATTGCACTTCCAGGTAGTCAAAAGAATCAAACAATAAGAATCATAAAGACTGTTTTAGTCTATTTTTGTTCCTAGCTGTCAAACTTTGAATAATTTCATGGTAATTGAATTCACATTATTACAAAATCACGAGTGTTAGACAAGTAGCACAAAGTCACTGTGAAATTATTCATGTTTTGACAGTTGTGAAAAAACGAACTATAGTACACAAACAATTTGTTATAATTAAAGTAAGTAAGGTTTTTATTAAAGTGACATGTGTAAGATACAGTACATAAATATAAAGAACAATGTAATATTAGTACAAAATACACCCAGCCCTATGGACCTATAAGTCACTGTATGAAACTAAATGTATATACACTAAAAACAAATACATAGATTTTTATCTATTGTAAGTAAGTCTCTGTCTCTTTAAGTATGATTTCACTAGGTACTTTGCAACTTAACGCGGATGGTTGAAAAATAGGGTTTTGTTGTCATAATTACAATTTAATAAAATATGTGTCTCTGCTTCAACAGTATTTTGATCACAGAATAAACAAAGTCATTAAATATCAGCTTCACTTTGAAGTAAATTGAAGTAATAATTTGGCAATAAAACTGCAGAGGTTAAATGGTATAAACAAATGTTAACGGTGATATTAAAAAGTGGGATGGTTTCAGTTGATAAACCAGTCATACTGAATGAATAAACAAGAGAATTGCAGATGTGAAAATGATGTAAATCTTTTTTATCCCCCCCCCCATCTTCCTCAAAAAAATTTAAGGTCAATTATTTAAATGAAGAACAGTAAAGTGGTATAACTTGAAACAATACAACTCTGAAATATTGTGATTGGAAATTTCGAATATAGTAACATGAGAAAATCTTCCATTCAGGCATAACCAGCTTATTAAAGAATGAATTTTATGAATATAAATCTTATACATTTGTACTAAACTAACCCAGCCATTGCTATTCTCATTTTTTTGTTATATAAAGTTCTCTTTCTTTCATTCCATTCATGCAGAAAAAAATGTAGATAAAAGCAAAAGTGAAATTGGGACATTTGTCGACCAGATTTTTTAATACATTGAATAAAACTATTGAACTGTTCACAAATTTCCGAATTAACAGATTCAAATCCTTGTAATCTACCAGATGAAAAGGCACGTGAGCACTTATGTGAATAACCATGAAAGATGTCATGAAAGAATCTTACATTTTTAAAATAACCACTTTCTCGGTTCAAACAATATTCCTGTAAGTTACAAGCAAAATCATAAAATATATCTTTTGGAGGATTTTCTAAATATGAATAAAGTGAGGCAGCAGGATCTTTTCTACCCTCAGCGCCTGTCATATGGAAGCCATAGCAATGGCCGTGGTCAGCACAAAACCATAAAAACAAGTTGGAAGTACCCTTAGCTGAATTTTGGGCTTTAGAAAACAATTTTTGACATTTTTCAAATTCAAGAGTGCCATCATCATGGTCAACATTTCTCCTGTTACTATGTTCATTATCAATGGTAAATTGTCTGATATTACGTAATTTTTTACCAGTCTTATTAAAATAATATGCCCTCCCAAACTTAGCAGGATTATATGTATCAGGTTGAGGAAAGGCAGGAGCAGGTTCATTGTAATTTAAACTTCAACATTCCTTTAAAATATATTGTATAAAAAGTCTAATATCAAATGGCAAATATCCGTTATGGCAATTCATTGATTCACAAATAAGATCTTTAATTTCAGGAGCATAGGATCTCATTGAATTTAAAACTAACTTAGCTTCATTGCCATCAGTAACTGGATTTTGAACAAACTCCTGCAGTTGAGCACAGAATAATGGAGGCAAAAGACTTGAGACAGAGGCTGTAGTACTTAACATTTTTAAAACACGGGCATATGCTACTTTTTCTGCACTAGACATCAATAAAAATCTCTCAAAAGATGTTAAGATTTCCTGAGGTAATATAGATTTCAAGGCAATTAAACGTACATTAATTTCATGCAATTCTAAAGTTTCTTTAGCATTAATTTCACCCAACTCTTTTCTTGCCAAATAGTCTAAAAATTTTCTATTAGCTATCATTTGCTGTTTGTTAGACCCATTCATATTTTTCAAAAAACAACGATCCATTCTACGATGTAATGTAGGATAAATAGGTGAATCTTTTTCAGTTTGATTTATTTCCTCATAATTAGCATGTCTAAAGCCAATGCCTACCCTAGTGCCATCACAACACAGTCGTTTAGGTTCAAAACCACAGACGTCACATGGCTGCCTGAAATCAATATTCATACTAGATGCCCAACTAAACCACCAGTTAACAAAAACAATTCTACTCATAAATTTTGCATCAGTATTCCTTAGTTTATAAAGTTCTGTTTTTAACTGACAATAAGATGAAAATGTAATACCAGAGTTAATTACCCCAAATATGAAAATTCTGCACTATTGCATTCATGGCGGTCTGACCCCCTTAAAACAGGTTTTTAGGGCTAACGTCCACCTAGGACGCTGTAGAAACTTATATTTGGACCCGCTGGGACCTTTTTAGGCCAAAACTGGAGAAATTTTTTTTTCGTGAAATTTTGAACTTTGCGACAGGTCCGCGTATGCAGAAAATGTCAGTTTTTGAGCGAAAAAATTTAGCGTCACAAAACTGTCCCAAATATGATGGGGACTGTTCGGGGGGTCAAGTAGGTCAAGGTAAAGCGCATAACCGGGGTCCTAAAGCGGTGCGGATAGCGGGGGCCTGGATTTTGTGTTTCAGGGGTCCCAAATATGAAAATTCTGCACTAATGCCTTCATGGCGGTCTGACCCCCTTAAAACAGGTTTTTAGAGCTAAGGTCCACCTTAAACGCTGTGGAAACTTACATTCGGACCCGCTGGGACCTTATTAGGCCAAAACTGGAAAAAAATTTTTTTAGTGAAATTTTGAATTTTGCGACAGGTCCGCGTATGCAGAAAATTAAAGAAATTGCAAATTTTGGTGCGGAGGATTCAGAGTCGCCAAAGGGGCCGGTTGGTGGGTGGGGTTGGTCGGTGATGTCAAATCCGTCAAGGAAACACGCATAACCAGGGTTCGCAAGTCAAACAGGAAAGCGTGAGGCCAGGTAATGTTTCTCAATGGTTTCCTACTGTAATTAACAGGGATACTCAGTTCTATTCATCTCAGAGGTGTGAAAGCCCAGCCACACACGTGTTTGCGGGCTATATACGTTGGAGATGGATTGGAACCGCCTATGAAATCCCCACTTTTGGCCTGGAAATGCCCCGGGATGACAATGTCATTGTCTCCCGGGGCATTTCCAGGCCAAAAGTGGGGATTTCATAGGCTTTATATTTAAGACTAGCCTAAACTGTACTTGTTAGACAGGTGCGCGTATGCAGTCAATGTCAGATTTTGAGCGAAAAAACTAAGAGTCACGAAACCGCCCCAGGGATGATGGGGTCTGTGCGGGGGGTCAAGTAGGTCAAGGTAAAGCGCGTAACCGGGGTCCTAAAGTGGTGCGGATAGCGGGGGCCTGGATTTTGCCTTTCAGGGGTCCCAAATATGAAAATTCTGCACTATTGCATTCATGGCGGTCTGACCCCCTTAAAACAGGTTTTTAGGGCTAACGTCCACCTAGGACGCTGTAGAAACTTATATTTGGACCCGCTGGGACCTTTTTAGGCCAAAACTGGAGAAATTTTTTTTTCGTGAAATTTTGAACTTTGCGACAGGTCCGCGTATGCAGAAAATGTCAGTTTTTGAGCGAAAAAAATTAGCGTCAGGAAACTGCCCCAAATATGATGGGGACTGTTCGGGGGGTCAAGTAGGTCAAGGTAAAGCGCGTAACCGGGGTCCTAAAGCGGTGCGGATAGCGGGGGCCTGGATTTTGTGTTTCAGGGGTCCCAAATATGAAAATTCTGCACTATTGCATTCATGGAGGTCTGACCCCCTTAAAACAGGTTTTTAGGGCTAAGGTCCACCTTAAACGCGGAGGAAACTTACATTTGGACCCGCTGGGACCATTTTAGGCCAAAACTGGAGAAAATTTTTTTTTGTGAAATTTTGAACTTTGCGACAGGTCCGCGTATGCAGAAAATGTCAGTTTTTGAGCGAAAAAATTTAGCGTCACAAAACTGTCCCAAATATGATGGGGACTGTTCGGGGGGTCAAGTAGGTCAAGGTAAAGCGCGTAACCGGGGTCCTAAAGCGGTGCGGATAGCGGGGGCCTGGATTTTGTGTTTCAGGGGTCCCAAATATGAAAATTCTGCACTAATGCCTTCATGGCGGTCTGACCCCCTTAAAACAGGTTTTTAGAGCTAAGGTCCACCTTAAACGCTGTGGAAACTTACATTCGGACCCGCTGGGACCTTATTAGGCCAAAACTGGAAAAAAAATTTTTTAGTGAAATTTTGAATTTTGCGACAGGTCCGCGTATGCAGAAAATTAAAGAAATTGCAAATTTTGGTGCGGAGGATTCAGAGTCACCAAAGGGGCCGGTTGGTGGGTGGGGTTGGTCGGTGATGTCAAATCCGTCAAGGAAACGCGCATAACCAGGGTTCGCAAGTCAAACAGGAAAGCGTGAGGCCAGGTAATGTTTCTCAATGGTTTCCTACTGTAATTAACAGGGATACTCAGTTCTATTCATCTCAGAGGTGTGAAAGCCCAGCCACACACGTGTTTGCGGGCTATATACGTTGGAGATGGATTGGAACCGCCTATGAAATCCCCACTTTTGGCCTGGAAATGCCCCGGGATGACAATGTCATTGTCTCCCGGGGCATTTCCAGGCCAAAAGTGGGGATTTCATAGGCTTTATATTTAAGACTAGCCTAAACTGTACTTGTTAGACAGGTGCGCGTATGCAGTCAATGTCAGATTTTGAGCGAAAAAACTAAGAGTCACGAAACCGCCCCAGGGATGATGGGGTCTGTGCGGGGGGTCAAGTAGGTCAAGGTAAAGCGCGTAACCGGGGTCCTAAAGTGGTGCGGATAGCGGGGGCCTGGATTTTGCCTTTCAGGGGTCCCAAATATGAAAATTCTGCACTATTGCATTCATGGCGGTCTGACCCCCTTAAAACAGGTTTTTAGGGCTAACGTCCACCTAGGACGCTGTAGAAACTTATATTTGGACCCGCTGGGACCTTTTTAGGCCAAAACTGGAGAAATTTTTTTTTCGTGAAATTTTGAACTTTGCGACAGGTCCGCGTATGCAGAAAATGTCAGTTTTTGAGCGAAAAAATTTAGCGTCACAAAACTGTCCCAAATATGATGGGGACTGTTCGGGGGGTCAAGTAGGTCAAGGTAAAGCGCATAACCGGGGTCCTAAAGCGGTGCGGATAGCGGGGGCCTGGATTTTGTGTTTCAGGGGTCCCAAATATGAAAATTCTGCACTAATGCCTTCATGGCGGTCTGACCCCCTTAAAACAGGTTTTTAGAGCTAAGGTCCACCTTAAACGCTGTGGAAACTTACATTCGGACCCGCTGGGACCTTATTAGGCCAAAACTGGAAAAAAATTTTTTTAGTGAAATTTTGAATTTTGCGACAGGTCCGCGTATGCAGAAAATTAAAGAAATTGCAAATTTTGGTGCGGAGGATTCAGAGTCGCCAAAGGGGCCGGTTGGTGGGTGGGGTTGGTCGGTGATGTCAAATCCGTCAAGGAAACACGCATAACCAGGGTTCGCAAGTCAAACAGGAAAGCGTGAGGCCAGGTAATGTTTCTCAATGGTTTCCTACTGTAATTAACAGGGATACTCAGTTCTATTCATCTCAGAGGTGTGAAAGCCCAGCCACACACGTGTTTGCGGGCTATATACGTTGGAGATGGATTGGAACCGCCTATGAAATCCCCACTTTTGGCCTGGAAATGCCCCGGGATGACAATGTCATTGTCTCCCGGGGCATTTCCAGGCCAAAAGTGGGGATTTCATAGGCTTTATATTTAAGACTAGCCTAAACTGTACTTGTTAGACAGTGCGCGTATGCAGTCAATGTCAGATTTTGAGCGAAAAAACTAAGAGTCACGAAACCGCCCCAGGGATGATGGGGTCTGTGCGGGGGGTCAAGTAGGTCAAGGTAAAGCGCGTAACCGGGGTCCTAAAGTGGTGCGGATAGCGGGGGCCTGGATTTTGCCTTTCAGGGGTCCCAAATATGAAAATTCTGCACTATTGCATTCATGGCGGTCTGACCCCCTTAAAACAGGTTTTTAGGGCTAACGTCCACCTAGGACGCTGTAGAAACTTATATTTGGACCCGCTGGGACCTTTTTAGGCCAAAACTGGAGAAATTTTTTTTTCGTGAAATTTTGAACTTTGCGACAGGTCCGCGTATGCAGAAAATGTCAGTTTTTGAGCGAAAAAAATTAGCGTCAGGAAACTGCCCCAAATATGATGGGGACTGTTCGGGGGGTCAAGTAGGTCAAGGTAAAGCGCGTAACCGGGGTCCTAAAGCGGTGCGGATAGCGGGGGCCTGGATTTTGTGTTTCAGGGGTCCCAAATATGAAAATTCTGCACTATTGCATTCATGGAGGTCTGACCCCCTTAAAACAGGTTTTTAGGGCTAAGGTCCACCTTAAACGCGGAGGAAACTTACATTTGGACCCGCTGGGACCATTTTAGGCCAAAACTGGAGAAAATTTTTTTTTGTGAAATTTTGAACTTTGCGACAGGTCCGCGTATGCAGAAAATGTCAGTTTTTGAGCGAAAAAATTTAGCGTCACAAAACTGTCCCAAATATGATGGGGACTGTTCGGGGGGTCAAGTAGGTCAAGGTAAAGCGCGTAACCGGGGTCCTAAAGCGGTGCGGATAGCGGGGGCCTGGATTTTGTGTTTCAGGGGTCCCAAATATGAAAATTCTGCACTAATGCCTTCATGGCGGTCTGACCCCCTTAAAACAGGTTTTTAGAGCTAAGGTCCACCTTAAACGCTGTGGAAACTTACATTCGGACCCGCTGGGACCTTATTAGGCCAAAACTGGAAAAAAAATTTTTTAGTGAAATTTTGAATTTTGCGACAGGTCCGCGTATGCAGAAAATTAAAGAAATTGCAAATTTTGGTGCGGAGGATTCAGAGTCACCAAAGGGGCCGGTTGGTGGGTGGGGTTGGTCGGTGATGTCAAATCCGTCAAGGAAACGCGCATAACCAGGGTTCGCAAGTCAAACAGGAAAGCGTGAGGCCAGGTAATGTTTCTCAATGGTTTCCTACTGTAATTAACAGGGATACTCAGTTCTATTCATCTCAGAGGTGTGAAAGCCCAGCCACACACGTGTTTGCGGGCTATATACGTTGGAGATGGATTGGAACCGCCTATGAAATCCCCACTTTTGGCCTGGAAATGCCCCGGGATGACAATGTCATTGTCTCCCGGGGCATTTCCAGGCCAAAAGTGGGGATTTCATAGGCTTTATATTTAAGACTAGCCTAAACTGTACTTGTTAGACAGGTGCGCGTATGCAGTCAATGTCAGATTTTGAGCGAAAAAAACTAAGAGTCACGAAACCGCCCCAGGGATGATGGGGTCTGTGCGGGGGGTCAAGTAGGTCAAGGTAAAGCGCGTAACCGGGGTCCTAAAGTGGTGCGGATAGCGGGGGCCTGGATTTTGCCTTTCAGGGGTCCCAAATATGAAAATTCTGCACTATTGCATTCATGGCGGTCTGACCCCATTAAAACAGGTTTTTAGGGCTAACGTCCACCTAGGACGCTGTAGAAACTTATATTTGGACCCGCTGGGACCTTTTTAGGCCAAAACTGGAGAAATTTTTTTTTCGTGAAATTTTGAACTTTGCGACAGGTCCGCGTATGCAGAAAATGTCAGTTTTTGAGCGAAAAAATTTAGCGTCACAAAACTGTCCCAAATATGATGGGGACTGTTCGGGGGGTCAAGTAGGTCAAGGTAAAGCGCATAACCGGGGTCCTAAAGCGGTGCGGATAGCGGGGGCCTGGATTTTGTGTTTCAGGGGTCCCAAATATGAAAATTCTGCACTAATGCCTTCATGGCGGTCTGACCCCCTTAAAACAGGTTTTTAGAGCTAAGGTCCACCTTAAACGCTGTGGAAACTTACATTCGGACCCGCTGGGACCTTATTAGGCCAAAACTGGAAAAAAATTTTTTTAGTGAAATTTTGAATTTTGCGACAGGTCCGCGTATGCAGAAAATTAAAGAAATTGCAAATTTTGGTGCGGAGGATTCAGAGTCGCCAAAGGGGCCGGTTGGTGGGTGGGGTTGGTCGGTGATGTCAAATCCGTCAAGGAAACACGCATAACCAGGGTTCGCAAGTCAAACAGGAAAGCGTGAGGCCAGGTAATGTTTCTCAATGGTTTCCTACTGTAATTAACAGGGATACTCAGTTCTATTCATCTCAGAGGTGTGAAAGCCCAGCCACACACGTGTTTGCGGGCTATATACGTTGGAGATGGATTGGAACCGCCTATGAAATCCCCACTTTTGGCCTGGAAATGCCCCGGGATGACAATGTCATTGTCTCCCGGGGCATTTCCAGGCCAAAAGTGGGGATTTCATAGGCTTTATATTTAAGACTAGCCTAAACTGTACTTGTTAGACAGGTGCGCGTATGCAGTCAATGTCAGATTTTGAGCGAAAAAACTAAGAGTCACGAAACCGCCCCAGGGATGATGGGGTCTGTGCGGGGGGTCAAGTAGGTCAAGGTAAAGCGCGTAACCGGGGTCCTAAAGTGGTGCGGATAGCGGGGGGCCTGGATTTTGCCTTTCAGGGGTCCCAAATATGAAAATTCTGCACTATTGCATTCATGGCGGTCTGACCCCCTTAAAACAGGTTTTTAGGGCTAACGTCCACCTAGGACGCTGTAGAAACTTATATTTGGACCCGCTGGGACCTTTTTAGGCCAAAACTGGAGAAATTTTTTTTTCGTGAAATTTTGAACTTTGCGACAGGTCCGCGTATGCAGAAAATGTCAGTTTTTGAGCGAAAAAAATTAGCGTCAGGAAACTGCCCCAAATATGATGGGGACTGTTCGGGGGGTCAAGTAGGTCAAGGTAAAGCGCGTAACCGGGGTCCTAAAGCGGTGCGGATAGCGGGGGCCTGGATTTTGTGTTTCAGGGGTCCCAAATATGAAAATTCTGCACTATTGCATTCATGGAGGTCTGACCCCCTTAAAACAGGTTTTTAGGGCTAAGGTCCACCTTAAACGCGGAGGAAACTTACATTTGGACCCGCTGGGACCATTTTAGGCCAAAACTGGAGAAAATTTTTTTTTGTGAAATTTTGAACTTTGCGACAGGTCCGCGTATGCAGAAAATGTCAGTTTTTGAGCGAAAAAATTTAGCGTCACAAAACTGTCCCAAATATGATGGGGACTGTTCGGGGGGTCAAGTAGGTCAAGGTAAAGCGCGTAACCGGGGGTCCTAAAGCGGTGCGGATAGCGGGGGCCTGGATTTTGTGTTTCAGGGGTCCCAAATATGAAAATTCTGCACTAATGCCTTCATGGCGGTCTGACCCCCTTAAAACAGGTTTTTAGAGCTAAGGTCCACCTTAAACGCTGTGGAAACTTACATTCGGACCCGCTGGGACCTTATTAGGCCAAAACTGGAAAAAAAATTTTTTAGTGAAATTTTGAATTTTGCGACAGGTCCGCGTATGCAGAAAATTAAAGAAATTGCAAATTTTGGTGCGGAGGATTCAGAGTCACCAAAGGGGCCGGTTGGTGGGTGGGGTTGGTCGGTGATGTCAAATCCGTCAAGGAAACGCGCATAACCAGGGTTCGCAAGTCAAACAGGAAAGCGTGAGGCCAGGTAATGTTTCTCAATGGTTTCCTACTGTAATTAACAGGGATACTCAGTTCTATTCATCTCAGAGGTGTGAAAGCCCAGCCACACACGTGTTTGCGGGCTATATACGTTGGAGATGGATTGGAACCGCCTATGAAATCCCCACTTTTGGCCTGGAAATGCCCCGGGATGACAATGTCATTGTCTCCCGGGGCATTTCCAGGCCAAAAGTGGGGATTTCATAGGCTTTATATTTAAGACTAGCCTAAACTGTACTTGTTAGACAGGTGCGCGTATGCAGTCAATGTCAGATTTTGAGCGAAAAAACTAAGAGTCACGAAACCGCCCCAGGGATGATGGGGTCTGTGCGGGGGGTCAAGTAGGTCAAGGTAAAGCGCGTAACCGGGGTCCTAAAGTGGTGCGGATAGCGGGGGCTTGGATTTTGTGTTTCAGGGGTCCCAAATATGAAAATTCTGCACTAATGCCTTCATGGCGGTCTGACCCCCTTAAAACAGGTTTTTAGAGCTAAGGTCCACCTTAAACGCTGTGGAAACTTACATTCGGACCCGCTGGGACCTTATTAGGCCAAAACTGGAAAAAAAATTTTTTAGTGAAATTTTGAATTTTGCGACAGGTCCGCGTATGCAGAAAATGTCAGTTTTTGAGCGAAAAAATTTAGCGTCACAAAACTGTCCAAATATGATGGGGACTGTTCGGGGGGTCAAGTAGGTCAAGGTAAAGCGCGTAACCGGGGTCCTAAAGCGGTGCGGATAGCGGGGGCCTGGATTTTGTGTTTCAGGGGTCCCAAATATGAAAATTCTGCACTAATGCCTTCATGGCGGTCTGACCCCCTTAAAACAGGTTTTTAGAGCTAAGGTCCACCTTAAACGCTGTGGAAACTTACATTCGGACCCGCTGGGACCTTATTAGGCCAAAACTGGAAAAAAAATTTTTTAGTGAAATTTTGAATTTTGCGACAGGTCCGCGTATGCAGAAAATTAAAGAAATTGCAAATTTTGGTGCGGAGGATTCAGAGTCACCAAAGGGGCCGGTTGGTGGGTGGGGTTGGTCGGTGATGTCAAATCCGTCAAGGAAACGCGCATAACCAGGGTTCGCAAGTCAAACAGGAAAGCGTGAGGCCAGGTAATGTTTCTCAATGGTTTCCTACTGTAATTAACAGGGATACTCAGTTCTATTCATCTCAGAGGTGTGAAAGCCCAGCCACACACGTGTTTGCGGGCTATATACGTTGGAGATGGATTGGAACCGCCTATGAAATCCCCACTTTTGGCCTGGAAATGCCCCGGGATGACAATGTCATTGTCTCCCGGGGCATTTCCAGGCCAAAAGTGGGGATTTCATAGGCTTTATATTTAAGACTAGCCTAAACTGTACTTGTTAGACAGGTGCGCGTATGCAGTCAATGTCAGATTTTGAGCGAAAAAACTAAGAGTCACGAAACCGCCCCAGGGATGATGGGGTCTGTGCG
The DNA here is from genome assembly GCA_025267735.1 of Mactra quadrangularis. Lineage (NCBI taxonomy): Eukaryota > Metazoa > Mollusca > Bivalvia > Venerida > Mactridae > Mactra > Mactra quadrangularis. Next base: position 19,584 of record JAMOLF010000192.1, read on the forward strand.
GGGGGTCAAGTAGGTCAAGGTAAAGCGCGTAACCGGGGTCCTAAAGTGGTGCGGATAGCGGGGGCCTGGATTTTGCCTTTCAGGGGTCCCAAATATGAAAATTCTGCACTATTGCATTCATGGCGGTCTGACCCCCTTAAAACAGGTTTTTAGGGCTAACGTCCACCTAGGACGCTGTAGAAACTTATATTTGGACCCGCTGGGACCTTTTTAGGCCAAAACTGGAGAAATTTTTTTTTCGTGAAATTTTGAACTTTGCGACAGGTCCGCGTATGCAGAAAATGTCAGTTTTTGAGCGAAAAAATTTAGCGTCACAAAACTGTCCCAAATATGATGGGGACTGTTCGGGGGGTCAAGTAGGTCAAGGTAAAGCGCATAACCGGGGTCCTAAAGCGGTGCGGATAGCGGGGGCCTGGATTTTGTGTTTCAGGGGTCCCAAATATGAAAATTCTGCACTAATGCCTTCATGGCGGTCTGACCCCCTTAAAACAGGTTTTTAGAGCTAAGGTCCACCTTAAACGCTGTGGAAACTTACATTCGGACCCGCTGGGACCTTATTAGGCCAAAACTGGAAAAAAATTTTTTTAGTGAAATTTTGAATTTTGCGACAGGTCCGCGTATGCAGAAAATTAAAGAAATTGCAAATTTTGGTGCGGAGGATTCAGAGTCGCCAAAGGGGCCGGTTGGTGGGTGGGGTTGGTCGGTGATGTCAAATCCGTCAAGGAAACACGCATAACCAGGGTTCGCAAGTCAAACAGGAAAGCGTGAGGCCAGGTAATGTTTCTCAATGGTTTCCTACTGTAATTAACAGGGATACTCAGTTCTATTCATCTCAGAGGTGTGAAAGCCCAGCCACACACGTGTTTGCGGGCTATATACGTTGGAGATGGATTGGAACCGCCTATGAAATCCCCACTTTTGGCCTGGAAATGCCCCGGGATGACAATGTCATTGTCTCCCGGGGCATTTCCAGGCCAAAAGTGGGGATTTCATAGGCTTTATATTTAAGACTAGCCTAAACTGTACTTGTTAGACAGGTGCGCGTATGCAGTCAATGTCAGATTTTGAGCGAAAAAACTAAGAGTCACGAAACCGCCCCAGGGATGATGGGGTCTGTGCGGGGGGTCAAGTAGGTCAAGGTAAAGCGCGTAACCGGGGTCCTAAAGTGGTGCGGATAGCGGGGGCCTGGATTTTGCCTTTCAGGGGTCCCAAATATGAAAATTCTGCACTATTGCATTCATGGCGGTCTGACCCCCTTAAAACAGGTTTTTAGGGCTAACGTCCACCTAGGACGCTGTAGAAACTTATATTTGGACCCGCTGGGACCTTTTTAGGCCAAAACTGGAGAAATTTTTTTTTCGTGAAATTTTGAACTTTGCGACAGGTCCGCGTATGCAGAAAATGTCAGTTTTTGAGCGAAAAAAATTAGCGTCAGGAAACTGCCCCAAATATGATGGGGACTGTTCGGGGGGTCAAGTAGGTCAAGGTAAAGCGCGTAACCGGGGTCCTAAAGCGGTGCGGATAGCGGGGGCCTGGATTTTGTGTTTCAGGGGTCCCAAATATGAAAATTCTGCACTATTGCATTCATGGAGGTCTGACCCCCTTAAAACAGGTTTTTAGGGCTAAGGTCCACCTTAAACGCGGAGGAAACTTACATTTGGACCCGCTGGGACCATTTTAGGCCAAAACTGGAGAAAATTTTTTTTTGTGAAATTTTGAACTTTGCGACAGGTCCGCGTATGCAGAAAATGTCAGTTTTTGAGCGAAAAAATTTAGCGTCACAAAACTGTCCCAAATATGATGGGGACTGTTCGGGGGGTCAAGTAGGTCAAGGTAAAGCGCGTAACCGGGGTCCTAAAGCGGTGCGGATAGCGGGGGCCTGGATTTTGTGTTTCAGGGGTCCCAAATATGAAAATTCTGCACTAATGCCTTCATGGCGGTCTGACCCCCTTAAAACAGGTTTTTAGAGCTAAGGTCCACCTTAAACGCTGTGGAAACTTACATTCGGACCCGCTGGGACCTTATTAGGCCAAAACTGGAAAAAAAATTTTTTAGTGAAATTTTGAATTTTGCGACAGGTCCGCGTATGCAGAAAATTAAAGAAATTGCAAATTTTGGTGCGGAGGATTCAGAGTCACCAAAGGGGCCGGTTGGTGGGTGGGGTTGGTCGGTGATGTCAAATCCGTCAAGGAAACGCGCATAACCAGGGTTCGCAAGTCAAACAGGAAAGCGTGAGGCCAGGTAATGTTTCTCAATGGTTTCCTACTGTAATTAACAGGGATACTCAGTTCTATTCATCTCAGAGGTGTGAAAGCCCAGCCACACACGTGTTTGCGGGCTATATACGTTGGAGATGGATTGGAACCGCCTATGAAATCCCCACTTTTGGCCTGGAAATGCCCCGGGATGACAATGTCATTGTCTCCCGGGGCATTTCCAGGCCAAAAGTGGGGATTTCATAGGCTTTATATTTAAGACTAGCCTAAACTGTACTTGTTAGACAGGTGCGCGTATGCAGTCAATGTCAGATTTTGAGCGAAAAAACTAAGAGTCACGAAACCGCCCCAGGGATGATGGGGTCTGTGCGGGGGGTCAAGTAGGTCAAGGTAAAGCGCGTAACCGGGGTCCTAAAGTGGTGCGGATAGCGGGGGCCTGGATTTTGCCTTTCAGGGGTCCCAAATATGAAAATTCTGCACTATTGCATTCATGGCGGTCTGACCCCCTTAAAACAGGTTTTTAGGGCTAACGTCCACCTAGGACGCTGTAGAAACTTATATTTGGACCCGCTGGGACCTTTTTAGGCCAAAACTGGAGAAATTTTTTTTTCGTGAAATTTTGAACTTTGCGACAGGTCCGCGTATGCAGAAAATGTCAGTTTTTGAGCGAAAAAATTTAGCGTCACAAAACTGTCCCAAATATGATGGGGACTGTTCGGGGGGTCAAGTAGGTCAAGGTAAAGCGCATAACCGGGGTCCTAAAGCGGTGCGGATAGCGGGGGCCTGGATTTTGTGTTTCAGGGGTCCCAAATATGAAAATTCTGCACTAATGCCTTCATGGCGGTCTGACCCCCTTAAAACAGGTTTTTAGAGCTAAGGTCCACCTTAAACGCTGTGGAAACTTACATTCGGACCCGCTGGGACCTTATTAGGCCAAAACTGGAAAAAAATTTTTTTAGTGAAATTTTGAATTTTGCGACAGGTCCGCGTATGCAGAAAATTAAAGAAATTGCAAATTTTGGTGCGGAGGATTCAGAGTCGCCAAAGGGGCCGGTTGGTGGGTGGGGTTGGTCGGTGATGTCAAATCCGTCAAGGAAACACGCATAACCAGGGTTCGCAAGTCAAACAGGAAAGCGTGAGGCCAGGTAATGTTTCTCAATGGTTTCCTACTGTAATTAACAGGGATACTCAGTTCTATTCATCTCAGAGGTGTGAAAGCCCAGCCACACACGTGTTTGCGGGCTATATACGTTGGAGATGGATTGGAACCGCCTATGAAATCCCCACTTTTGGCCTGGAAATGCCCCGGGATGACAATGTCATTGTCTCCCGGGGCATTTCCAGGCCAAAAGTGGGGATTTCATAGGCTTTATATTTAAGACTAGCCTAAACTGTACTTGTTAGACAGGTGCGCGTATGCAGTCAATGTCAGATTTTGAGCGAAAAAACTAAGAGTCACGAAACCGCCCCAGGGATGATGGGGTCTGTGCGGGGGGTCAAGTAGGTCAAGGTAAAGCGCGTAACCGGGGTCCTAAAGTGGTGCGGATAGCGGGGGCCTGGATTTTGCCTTTCAGGGGTCCCAAATATGAAAATTCTGCACTATTGCATTCATGGCGGTCTGACCCCCTTAAAACAGGTTTTTAGGGCTAACGTCCACCTAGGACGCTGTAGAAACTTATATTTGGACCCGCTGGGACCTTTTTAGGCCAAAACTGGAGAAATTTTTTTTTCGTGAAATTTTGAACTTTGCGACAGGTCCGCGTATGCAGAAAATGTCAGTTTTTGAGCGAAAAAAATTAGCGTCAGGAAACTGCCCCAAATATGATGGGGACTGTTCGGGGGGGTCAAGTAGGTCAAGGTAAAGCGCGTAACCGGGGTCCTAAAGCGGTGCGGATAGCGGGGGCCTGGATTTTGTGTTTCAGGGGTCCCAAATATGAAAATTCTGCACTATTGCATTCATGGAGGTCTGACCCCCTTAAAACAGGTTTTTAGGGCTAAGGTCCACCTTAAACGCGGAGGAAACTTACATTTGGACCCGCTGGGACCATTTTAGGCCAAAACTGGAGAAAATTTTTTTTTGTGAAATTTTGAACTTTGCGACAGGTCCGCGTATGCAGAAAATGTCAGTTTTTGAGCGAAAAAATTTAGCGTCACAAAACTGTCCCAAATATGATGGGGACTGTTCGGGGGGTCAAGTAGGTCAAGGTAAAGCGCGTAACCGGGGTCCTAAAGCGGTGCGGATAGCGGGGGCCTGGATTTTGTGTTTCAGGGGTCC
>JAMOLF010000194.1:0-25393 GCA_025267735.1 Mactra quadrangularis
CATGCATAACTTGGGTTCTAAAATCAAATCTGAAAGCGGTAGACCAGATTTTCTGGTTTGCTGCTTTTTTCCATAATAGTGGATTTTATGTACTTTTGTCCGAAGAGTTGTCTACCCCTGTTATACATGTTTTTGGGCCTTACATCAATGAAAGATTGCGATAAAACCTATGTGCGCGTGTCCTGGGACATTTTGAGCCAAAAAATGGAGAATGAAAATTTTCATCAAAATTTGACATTTTCAACAGGTCCGTACCTGCGAGAAATTGTAAAAAAACCCCACTTTTGCCCGAAGAGCTGTGTGCCTCTAATAAACATTATATCAATGAAAGATTGCGATAAAACCTATGTGCGCGTGTCCTGGGACATTTTGAGCCAAAAAATGGAGAATGAAAATTTTCATCAAAATTTGACATTTTCAACAGGTCCGTACCTGCGAGAAATTGTAAAAAAACCCCACTTTTGCCCGAAGAGCTGTGTGCCTCTAATAAACATTATATCAATGAAAAACTGCGATAAAACCTATGTGCGCGTGTCCTGGGACATTTTGAGCCAAAAAATGGAGAATGAAAATTTTCATCAAAATTTGACATTTTCAACAGGTCCCGACCTGTGAAACAACTCATTTTTTAGGCAAAATATCGATCGCCGCAAACCTTGTCACATGATGCACCAGTTTGTTCGGGGGTCAAGTCGGTCAATAAAACATGCATAACTTGGGTTCTAAAATCAAATCTGAAAGCGGTAGACCAGATTTTCTGGTTTGCTGCTTTTTTCCATAATAGTGGATTTTATGTACTTTTGTCCGAAGAGTTGTCTACCCCTGTTATACATGTTTTTGGGCCTTACATCAATGAAAGATTGCGATAAAACCTATGTGCGCGTGTCCTGGGACATTTTGAGCCAAAAAATGGAGAATGAAAATTTTCATCAAAATTTGACATTTTCAACAGGTCCGTACCTGCGAGAAATTGTAAAAAAACCCCACTTTTGCCCGAAGAGCTGTGTGCCTCTAATAAACATTATATCAATGAAAGATTGCGATAAAACCTATGTGCGCGTGTCCTGGGACATTTTGAGCCAAAAAATGGAGAATGAAAATTTTCATCAAAATTTGACATTTTCAACAGGTCCGTACCTGCGAGAAATTGTAAAAAAACCCCACTTTTGCCCGAAGAGCTGTGTGCCTCTAATAAACATTATATCAATGAAAAACTGCGATAAAACCTATGTGCGCGTGTCCTGGGACATTTTGAGCCAAAAAATGGAGAATGAAAATTTTCATCAAAATTTGACATTTTCAACAGGTCCCGACCTGTGAAACAACTCATTTTTTAGGCAAAATATCGATCGCCGCAAACCTTGTCACATGATGCACCAGTTTGTTCGGGGGTCAAGTCGGTCAATAAAACATGCATAACTTGGGTTCTAAAATCAAATCTGAAAGCGGTAGACCAGATTTTCTGGTTTGCTGCTTTTTTCCATAATAGTGGATTTTATGTACTTTTGTCCGAAGAGTTGTCTACCCCTGTTATACATGTTTTTGGGCCTTACATCAATGAAAGATTGCGATAAAACCTATGTGCGCGTGTCCTGGGACATTTTGAGCCAAAAAATGGAGAATGAAAATTTTCATCAAAATTTGACATTTTCAACAGGTCCGTACCTGCGAGAAATTGTAAAAAAAACCCCACTTTTGCCCGAAGAGCTGTGTGCCTCTAATAAACATTATATCAATGAAAGATTGCGATAAAACCTATGTGCGCGTGTCCTGGGACATTTTGAGCCAAAAAATGGAGAATGAAAATTTTCATCAAAATTTGACATTTTCAACAGGTCCGTACCTGCGAGAAATTGTAAAAAAACCCCACTTTTGCCCGAAGAGCTGTGTGCCTCTAATAAACATTATATCAATGAAAGATTGCGATAAAACCTATGTGCGCGTGTCCTGGGACATTTTGAGCCAAAAAATGGAGAATGAAAATTTTCATCAAAATTTGACATTTTCAACAGGTCCGTACCTGCGAGAAATTGTAAAAAAACCCCACTTTTGCCCGAAGAGCTGTGTGCCTCTAATAAACATTATATCAATGAAAGATTGCGATAAAACCTATGTGCGCGTGTCCTGGGACATTTTGAGCCAAAAAATGGAGAATGAAAATTTTCATCAAAATTTGACATTTTCAACAGGTCCGTACCTGCGAGAAATTGTAAAAAAACCCCACTTTTGCCCGAAGAGCTGTGTGCCTCTAATAAACATTATATCAATGAAAAACTGCGATAAAACCTATGTGCGCGTGTCCTGGGACATTTTGAGCCAAAAAATGGAGAATGAAAATTTTCATCAAAATTTGACATTTTCAACAGGTCCCGACCTGTGAAACAACTCATTTTTTAGGCAAAATATCGATCGCCGCAAACCTTGTCACATGATGCACCAGTTTGTTCGGGGGTCAAGTCGGTCAATAAAACATGCATAACTTGGGTTCTAAAATCAAATCTGAAAGCGGTAGACCAGATTTTCTGGTTTGCTGCTTTTTTCCATAATAGTGGATTTTATGTACTTTTGTCCGAAGAGTTGTCTACCCCTGTTATACATGTTTTTGGGCCTTACATCAATGAAAGATTGCGATAAAACCTATGTGCGCGTGTCCTGGGACATTTTGAGCCAAAAAATGGAGAATGAAAATTTTCATCAAAATTTGACATTTTCAACAGGTCCGTACCTGCGAGAAATTGTAAAAAAACCCCACTTTTGCCCGAAGAGCTGTGTGCCTCTAATAAACATTATATCAATGAAAGATTGCGATAAAACCTATGTGCGCGTGTCCTGGGACATTTTGAGCCAAAAAATGGAGAATGAAAATTTTCATCAAAATTTGACATTTTCAACAGGTCCGTACCTGCGAGAAATTGTAAAAAAACCCCACTTTTGCCCGAAGAGCTGTGTGCCTCTAATAAACATTATATCAATGAAAAACTGCGATAAAACCTATGTGCGCGTGTCCTGGGACATTTTGAGCCAAAAAATGGAGAATGAAAATTTTCATCAAAATTTGACATTTTCAACAGGTCCCGACCTGTGAAACAACTCATTTTTTAGGCAAAATATCGATCGCCGCAAACCTTGTCACATGATGCACCAGTTTGTTCGGGGGTCAAGTCGGTCAATAAAACATGCATAACTTGGGTTCTAAAATCAAATCTGAAAGCGGTAGACCAGATTTTCTGGTTTGCTGCTTTTTTCCATAATAGTGGATTTTATGTACTTTTGTCCGAAGAGTTGTCTACCCCTGTTATACATGTTTTTGGGCCTTACATCAATGAAAGATTGCGATAAAACCTATGTGCGCGTGTCCTGGGACATTTTGAGCCAAAAAATGGAGAATGAAAATTTTCATCAAAATTTGACATTTTCAACAGGTCCGTACCTGCGAGAAATTGTAAAAAAACCCCACTTTTGCCCGAAGAGCTGTGTGCCTCTAATAAACATTATATCAATGAAAGATTGCGATAAAACCTATGTGCGCGTGTCCTGGGACATTTTGAGCCAAAAAATGGAGAATGAAAATTTTCATCAAAATTTGACATTTTCAACAGGTCCGTACCTGCGAGAAATTGTAAAAAAACCCCACTTTTGCCCGAAGAGCTGTGTGCCTCTAATAAACATTATATCAATGAAAAACTGCGATAAAACCTATGTGCGCGTGTCCTGGGACATTTTGAGCCAAAAAATGGAGAATGAAAATTTTCATCAAAATTTGACATTTTCAACAGGTCCCGACCTGTGAAACAACTCATTTTTTAGGCAAAATATCGATCGCCGCAAACCTTGTCACATGATGCACCAGTTTGTTCGGGGGTCAAGTCGGTCAATAAAACATGCATAACTTGGGTTCTAAAATCAAATCTGAAAGCGGTAGACCAGATTTTCTGGTTTGCTGCTTTTTTCCATAATAGTGGATTTTATGTACTTTTGTCCGAAGAGTTGTCTACCCCTGTTATACATGTTTTTGGGCCTTACATCAATGAAAGATTGCGATAAAACCTATGTGCGCGTGTCCTGGGACATTTTGAGCCAAAAAATGGAGAATGAAAATTTTCATCAAAATTTGACATTTTCAACAGGTCCGTACCTGCGAGAAATTGTAAAAAAACCCCACTTTTGCCCGAAGAGCTGTGTGCCTCTAATAAACATTATATCAATGAAAGATTGCGATAAAACCTATGTGCGCGTGTCCTGGGACATTTTGAGCCAAAAAATGGAGAATGAAAATTTTCATCAAAATTTGACATTTTCAACAGGTCCGTACCTGCGAGAAATTGTAAAAAAACCCCACTTTTGCCCGAAGAGCTGTGTGCCTCTAATAAACATTATATCAATGAAAAACTGCGATAAAACCTATGTGCGCGTGTCCTGGGACATTTTGAGCCAAAAAATGGAGAATGAAAATTTTCATCAAAATTTGACATTTTCAACAGGTCCGTACCTGCGAGAAATTGTAAAAAAAACCCACTTTTGCCCGAAGAGCTGTGTGCCTCTAATAAACATTATATCAATGAAAAACTGCGATAAAACCTATGTGCGCGTGTCCTGGGACATTTTGAGCCAAAAAATGGAGAATGAAAATTTTCATCAAAATTTGACATTTTCAACAGGTCCCGACCTGTGAAACAACTCATTTTTTAGGCAAAATATCGATCGCCGCAAACCTTGTCACATGATGCACCAGTTTGTTCGGGGGTCAAGTCGGTCAATAAAACATGCATAACTTGGGTTCTAAAATCAAATCTGAAAGCGGTAGACCAGATTTTCTGGTTTGCTGCTTTTTTCCATAATAGTGGATTTTATGTACTTTTGTCCGAAGAGTTGTCTACCCCTGTTATACATGTTTTTGGGCCTTACATCAATGAAAGATTGCGATAAAACCTATGTGCGCGTGTCCTGGGACATTTTGAGCCAAAAAATGGAGAATGAAAATTTTCATCAAAATTTGACATTTTCAACAGGTCCGTACCTGCGAGAAATTGTAAAAAAACCCCACTTTTGCCCGAAGAGCTGTGTGCCTCTAATAAACATTATATCAATGAAAGATTGCGATAAAACCTATGTGCGCGTGTCCTGGGACATTTTGAGCCAAAAAATGGAGAATGAAAATTTTCATCAAAATTTGACATTTTCAACAGGTCCGTACCTGCGAGAAATTGTAAAAAAACCCCACTTTTGCCCGAAGAGCTGTGTGCCTCTAATAAACATTATATCAATGAAAAACTGCGATAAAACCTATGTGCGCGTGTCCTGGGACATTTTGAGCCAAAAAATGGAGAATGAAAATTTTCATCAAAATTTGACATTTTCAACAGGTCCCGACCTGTGAAACAACTCATTTTTTAGGCAAAATATCGATCGCCGCAAACCTTGTCACATGATGCACCAGTTTGTTCGGGGGTCAAGTCGGTCAATAAAACATGCATAACTTGGGTTCTAAAATCAAATCTGAAAGCGGTAGACCAGATTTTCTGGTTTGCTGCTTTTTTCCATAATAGTGGATTTTATGTACTTTTGTCCGAAGAGTTGTCTACCCCTGTTATACATGTTTTTGGGCCTTACATCAATGAAAGATTGCGATAAAACCTATGTGCGCGTGTCCTGGGACATTTTGAGCCAAAAAATGGAGAATGAAAATTTTCATCAAAATTTGACATTTTCAACAGGTCCGTACCTGCGAGAAATTGTAAAAAAACCCCACTTTTGCCCGAAGAGCTGTGTGCCTCTAATAAACATTATATCAATGAAAGATTGCGATAAAACCTATGTGCGCGTGTCCTGGGACATTTTGAGCCAAAAAATGGAGAATGAAAATTTTCATCAAAATTTGACATTTTCAACAGGTCCGTACCTGCGAGAAATTGTAAAAAAACCCCACTTTTGCCCGAAGAGCTGTGTGCCTCTAATAAACATTATATCAATGAAAAACTGCGATAAAACCTATGTGCGCGTGTCCTGGGACATTTTGAGCCAAAAAATGGAGAATGAAAATTTTCATCAAAATTTGACATTTTCAACAGGTCCCGACCTGTGAAACAACTCATTTTTTAGGCAAAATATCGATCGCCGCAAACCTTGTCACATGATGCACCAGTTTGTTCGGGGGTCAAGTCGGTCAATAAAACATGCATAACTTGGGTTCTAAAATCAAATCTGAAAGCGGTAGACCAGATTTTCTGGTTTGCTGCTTTTTTCCATAATAGTGGATTTTATGTACTTTTGTCCGAAGAGTTGTCTACCCCTGTTATACATGTTTTTGGGCCTTACATCAATGAAAGATTGCGATAAAACCTATGTGCGCGTGTCCTGGGACATTTTGAGCCAAAAAATGGAGAATGAAAATTTTCATCAAAATTTGACATTTTCAACAGGTCCGTACCTGCGAGAAATTGTAAAAAAACCCCACTTTTGCCCGAAGAGCTGTGTGCCTCTAATAAACATTATATCAATGAAAGATTGCGATAAAACCTATGTGCGCGTGTCCTGGGACATTTTGAGCCAAAAAATGGAGAATGAAAATTTTCATCAAAATTTGACATTTTCAACAGGTCCGTACCTGCGAGAAATTGTAAAAAAACCCCACTTTTGCCCGAAGAGCTGTGTGCCTCTAATAAACATTATATCAATGAAAAACTGCGATAAAACCTATGTGCGCGTGTCCTGGGACATTTTGAGCCAAAAAATGGAGAATGAAAATTTTCATCAAAATTTGACATTTTCAACAGGTCCCGACCTGTGAAACAACTCATTTTTTAGGCAAAATATCGATCGCCGCAAACCTTGTCACATGATGCACCAGTTTGTTCGGGGGTCAAGTCGGTCAATAAAACATGCATAACTTGGGTTCTAAAATCAAATCTGAAAGCGGTAGACCAGATTTTCTGGTTTGCTGCTTTTTTCCATAATAGTGGATTTTATGTACTTTTGTCCGAAGAGTTGTCTACCCCTGTTATACATGTTTTTGGGCCTTACATCAATGAAAGATTGCGATAAAACCTATGTGCGCGTGTCCTGGGACATTTTGAGCCAAAAAATGGAGAATGAAAATTTTCATCAAAATTTGACATTTTCAACAGGTCCGTACCTGCGAGAAATTGTAAAAAAACCCCACTTTTGCCCGAAGAGCTGTGTGCCTCTAATAAACATTATATCAATGAAAGATTGCGATAAAACCTATGTGCGCGTGTCCTGGGACATTTTGAGCCAAAAAATGGAGAATGAAAATTTTCATCAAAATTTGACATTTTCAACAGGTCCGTACCTGCGAGAAATTGTAAAAAAACCCCACTTTTGCCCGAAGAGCTGTGTGCCTCTAATAAACATTATATCAATGAAAGATTGCGATAAAACCTATGTGCGCGTGTCCTGGGACATTTTGAGCCAAAAAATGGAGAATGAAAATTTTCATCAAAATTTGACATTTTCAACAGGTCCGTACCTGCGAGAAATTGTAAAAAAACCCCACTTTTGCCCGAAGAGCTGTGTGCCTCTAATAAACATTATATCAATGAAAAACTGCGATAAAACCTATGTGCGCGTGTCCTGGGACATTTTGAGCCAAAAAATGGAGAATGAAAATTTTCATCAAAATTTGACATTTTCAACAGGTCCCGACCTGTGAAACAACTCATTTTTTAGGCAAAATATCGATCGCCGCAAACCTTGTCACATGATGCACCAGTTTGTTCGGGGGTCAAGTCGGTCAATAAAACATGCATAACTTGGGTTCTAAAATCAAATCTGAAAGCGGTAGACCAGATTTTCTGGTTTGCTGCTTTTTTCCATAATAGTGGATTTTATGTACTTTTGTCCGAAGAGTTGTCTACCCCTGTTATACATGTTTTTGGGCCTTACATCAATGAAAGATTGCGATAAAACCTATGTGCGCGTGTCCTGGGACATTTTGAGCCAAAAAATGGAGAATGAAAATTTTCATCAAAATTTGACATTTTCAACAGGTCCGTACCTGCGAGAAATTGTAAAAAAAACCCACTTTTGCCCGAAGAGCTGTGTGCCTCTAATAAACATTATATCAATAGATTGCGATAAAACCTATGTGCGCGTGTCCTGGGACATTTTGAGCCAAAAAATGGAGAATGAAAATTTTCATCAAAATTTGACATTTTCAACAGGTCCGTACCTGCGAGAAATTGTAAAAAAACCCCACTTTTGCCCGAAGAGCTGTGTGCCTCTAATAAACATTATATCAATGAAAGATTGCGATAAAACCTATGTGCGCGTGTCCTGGGACATTTTGAGCCAAAAAATGGAGAATGAAAATTTTCATCAAAATTTGACATTTTCAACAGGTCCGTACCTGCGAGAAATTGTAAAAAAAACCCACTTTTGCCCGAAGAGCTGTGTGCCTCTAATAAACATTATATCAATGAAAAACTGCGATAAAACCTATGTGCGCGTGTCCTGGGACATTTTGAGCCAAAAAATGGAGAATGAAAATTTTCATCAAAATTTGACATTTTCAACAGGTCCCGACCTGTGAAACAACTCATTTTTTAGGCAAAATATCGATCGCCGCAAACCTTGTCACATGATGCACCAGTTTGTTCGGGGGTCAAGTCGGTCAATAAAACATGCATAACTTGGGTTCTAAAATCAAATCTGAAAGCGGTAGACCAGATTTTCTGGTTTGCTGCTTTTTTCCATAATAGTGGATTTTATGTACTTTTGTCCGAAGAGTTGTCTACCCCTGTTATACATGTTTTTGGGCCTTACATCAATGAAAGATTGCGATAAAACCTATGTGCGCGTGTCCTGGGACATTTTGAGCCAAAAAATGGAGAATGAAAATTTTCATCAAAATTTGACATTTTCAACAGGTTCGTACCTGCGAGAAATTGTAAAAAAACCCCACTTTTGCCCGAAGAGCTGTGTGCCTCTAATAAACATTATATCAATGAAAGATTGCGATAAAACCTATGTGCGTGTGTCCTGGGACATTTTGAGCCAAAAAATGGAGAATGAAAATTTTCATCAAAATTTGACATTTTCAACAGGTCCGTACCTGCGAGAAATTGTAAAAAAACCCCACTTTTGCCCGAAGAGCTGTGTGCCTCTAATAAACATTATATCAATGAAAAACTGCGATAAAACCTATGTGCGCGTGTCCTGGGACATTTTGAGCCAAAAAATGGAGAATGAAAATTTTCATCAAAATTTGACATTTTCAACAGGTCCCGACCTGTGAAACAACTCATTTTTTAGGCAAAATATCGATCGCCGCAAACCTTGTCACATGATGCACCAGTTTGTTCGGGGGTCAAGTCGGTCAAATAAAACATGCATAACTTGGGTTCTAAATCAAATCTGAAAGCGGTAGACCAGATTTTCTGGTTTGCTGCTTTTTTCCATAATAGTGGATTTTATGTACTTTTGTCCGAAGAGTTGTCTACCCCTGTTATACATGTTTTTGGGCCTTACATCAATGAAAGATTGCGATAAAACCTATGTGCGCGTGTCCTGGGACATTTTGAGCCAAAAAATGGAGAATGAAAATTTTCATTCAAAATTTGACATTTTCAACAGGTCCGTACCTGCGAGAAATTGTAAAAAAACCCCACTTTTGCCCCGAAGAGCTGTGTGCCTCTAATAAACATTATATCAATGAAAGATTGCGATAAAACCTATGTGCGCGTTGTCCTGGGACATTTTTGAGCCAAAAAATGGAGAATGAAAATTTTCATCAAAATTTGACATTTTCAACAGGTCCGTACCTGCGAGAAATTGTAAAAAAAACCCCACTTTTGCCCGAAGAGCTGTGTGCCTCTAATAAACATTATATCAATGAAAAACTGCGATAAAACCTATGTGCGCGTTGGTCCTGGGACATTTTGAGCCAAAAAATGGAGAATGAAAATTTTCATCAAAATTTGACATTTTCAACAGGTCCCGACCTGTGAAACAACTCATTTTTTAGGCAAAATATCGATCGCCGCAAACCTTGTCACATGATGCCAGTTTGTTCGGGGGTCAAGTCGGTCATTAAAACATGCATAACTTGGGTTCTAAAATCAAATCTGAAAGCGGTAGACCAGATTTTCTGGTTTGCTGCTTTTTTCCATAATAGTGGATTTTATGTACTTTTGTCCGAAGAGTTGTCTACCCCTGTTATACATGTTTTTGGGCCTTACATCAATGAAAGATTGCGATAAAACCTATGTGCGCGTGTCCTGGGACATTTTGAGCCAAAAAATGGAGAATGAAAATTTTCATCAAAATTTGACATTTTCAACAGGTCCGTACCTGCGAGAAATTGTAAAAAAACCCCACTTTTGCCCGAAGAGCTGTGTGCCTCTAATAAACATTATATCAATGAAAGATTGCGATAAAACCTATGTGCGCGTGTCCTGGGACATTTTGAGCCAAAAAATGGAGAATGAAAATTTTCATCAAAATTTGACATTTTCAACAGGTCCGTACCTGCGAGAAATTGTAAAAAAACCCCACTTTTGCCCGAAAGAGCTGTGTGCCTCTAATAAACATTATATCAATGAAAAAACTGCGATAAAACCTATGTGCGCGTGTCCTGGGACATTTTGAGCCAAAAAATGGAGAATGAAATTTTCATCAAAATTTGACATTTTCAACAGGTCCCGACCTGTGAAACAACTCATTTTTTAGGCAAAATATCGATCGCCGCAAACCTTGTCACATGATGCACCAGTTTGTTCGGGGGTCAAGTCGGTCAATAAAACATGCATAACTTGGGTTCTAAAATCAAATCTGAAAGCGGTAGACCAGATTTTCTGGTTTGCTGCTTTTTTCCATAATAGTGGATTTTATGTACTTTTGTCCGAAGAGTTGTCTACCCCCTGTTATACATGTTTTTGGGCCTTACATCAATGAAAGATTGCGATAAAAACCTATGTGCGCGTGTCCTGGGACATTTTGAGCCAAAAAATGGAGAATGAAAATTTTCATCAAAATTTGACATTTTCAACAGGTCCGTACCTGCGAGAAATTGTAAAAAAAACCCCACTTTTGCCCGAAGAGCTGTGTGCCTCTAATAAACATTATATCAATGAAAGATTGCGATAAAACCTATGTGCGCGTGTCCTGGGACATTTTTGAGCCAAAAAATGGAGAATGAAAATTTTCATCAAAATTTGAAATTTTCAACAGGTCCGTACCTGCGAGAAATTGTAAAAAAACCCCACTTTTGCCCGAAGAGCTGTGTGCCTCTAATAAACATTATATCAATGAAAAACTGCGATAAAACCTATGTGCGCGTGTCCTGGGACATTTTGAGCCAAAAAATGGAGAATGAAAATTTTCATCAAAATTTGACATTTTCAACAGGTTCCCGACCTGTGGAAACAACTCATTTTTTAGGCAAAATATCGATCGCCGCAAACCTTGTCACATGATGCACCAGTTTGTTCGGGGGGTCAAGTCGGTCAATAAAACATGCATAACTTGGGTTCTAAAATCAAATCTGAAAGCGGTAGACCAGATTTTCTGGTTTGCTGCTTTTTTCCATAATAGTGGATTTTATGTACTTTTGTCCGAAGAGTTGTCTACCCCTGTTTATACATGTTTTTGGGCCTTACATCAATGAAAGATTGCGATAAAACCTATGTGCGCGTGTCCTGGGACATTTTGAGCCAAAAAATGGAGAATGAAAATTTTCATCAAAATTTGACATTTTCAACAGGTCCGTACCTGCGAGAAATTGTAAAAAAAAACCCCCACTTTTGCCCGAAGAGCTGTGTGCCTCTAATAAACATTATATCAATGAAAGATTGCGATAAAACCTATGTGCGCGTGTCCTGGGGACATTTTGAGCCAAAAAATGGAGAATGAAAATTTTCATCAAAATTTGACATTTTCAACAGGTCCGTACCTGCGAGAAATTGTAAAAAAACCCCACTTTTGCCCGAAGAGCTGTGTGCCTCTAATAAACATTATATCAATGAAAAACTGCGATAAAACCTATGTGCGCGTGTCCTGGGACATTTTGAGCCAAAAAATGGAGAATGAAAATTTTCATCAAAATTTGACATTTTCAACAGGTCCCGACCTGTGAAACAACTCATTTTTTAGGCAAAATATCGATCGCCGCAAACCTTGTCACATGATGCACCAGTTTGTTCGGGGGTCAAGTCGGTCAATAAAACATGCATAACTTGGGTTCTAAAATCAAATCTGAAAGCGGTAGACCAGATTTTCTGGTTTGCTGCTTTTTTCCATAATAGTGGATTTTATGTACTTTTGTCCGAAGAGTTGTCTACCCCTGTTATACATGTTTTTGGGCCTTACATCAATGAAAGATTGCGATAAAACCTATGTGCGCGTGTCCTGGGACATTTTGAGCCAAAAAAATGGAGAATGAAAATTTTCATCAAAATTTGACATTTTCAACAGGTTCGTACCTGCGAGAAATTGTAAAAAAACCCCACTTTTGCCCGAAGAGCTGTGTGCCTCTAATAAACATTATATCAATGAAAGATTGCGATAAAACCTATGTGCGCGTGTCCTGGGACATTTTGAGCCAAAAAATGGAGAATGAAAATTTTCATCAAAATTTGACATTTTCAACAGGTCCCGACCTGTGAAACAACTCATTTTTTAGGCAAAATATCGATCGCCGCAAACCTTGTCACATGATGCACCAGTTTGTTCGGGGGTCAAGTCGGTCAATAAAACATGCATAACTTGGGTTCTAAAATCAAATCTGAAAGCGGTAGACCAGATTTTCTGGTTTGCTGCTTTTTTCCATAATAGTGGATTTTATGTACTTTTGTCCGAAGAGTTGTCTACCCCTGTTATACATGTTTTTGGGCCTTACATCAATGAAAGATTGCGATAAAACCTATGTGCGCGTGTCCTGGGACATTTTGAGCCAAAAAATGGAGAATGAAAATTTTCATCAAAATTTGACATTTTCAACAGGTCCGTACCTGCGAGAAATTGTAAAAAAACCCCACTTTTGCCCGAAGAGCTGTGTGCCTCTAATAAACATTATATCAATGAAAAACTGCGATAAAAACCTATGTGCGCGTGTCCTGGGACATTTTGAGCCAAAAAATGGAGAATGAAAATTTTCATCAAAATTTGACATTTTCAACAGGTCCCGACCTGTGAAACAACTCATTTTTTAGGCAAAATATCGATCGCCGCAAACCTTGTCACATGATGCACCAGTTTGTTCGGGGGGTCAAGTCGGTCAATAAAACATGCATAACTTGGGTTCTAAAATCAAATCTGAAAGCGGTAGACCAGATTTTCTGGTTTGCTGCTTTTTTCCATAATAGTGGATTTTATGTACTTTTGTCCGAAGAGTTGTCTACCCCTGTTATACATGTTTTTGGGCCTTACATCAATGAAAGATTGCGATAAAACCTATGTGCGCGTGTCCTGGGACATTTTGATCCAAAAAATGGAGAATGAAAATTTTCATCAAAATTTGACATTTTCAACAGGTCCGTACCTGCGAGAAATTGTAAAAAAAACCCACTTTTGCCCGAAGAGCTGTGTGCCTCTAATAAACATTATATCAATGAAAGATTGCGATAAAACCTATGTGCGCGTGTCCTGGGACATTTTGAGCCAAAAAATGGAGAATGAAAATTTTCATCAAAATTTGACATTTTCACAGGTCCGTACCTGCGAGAAATTGTAAAAAAAAACCACTTTTGCCGAAGAGCTGTGTGCCTCTAATAAACATTATATCAATGAAAAACTGCGATAAAACCTATGTGCGCGTGTCCTGGGACATTTTGAGCCAAAAAATGGAGAATGAAAATTTTCATCAAAATTTGACATTTTCAACAGGTCCCGACCTGTGAAACAACTCATTTTTTAGGCAAAATATCGATCGCCGCAAACCTTGTCACATGATGCACCAGTTTGTTCGGGGGTCAAGTCGGTCAATAAAACATGCATAACTTGGGTTCTAAAATCAAATCTGAAAGCGGTAGACCAGATTTTCTGGTTTGCTGCTTTTTTTCCATAATAGTGGATTTTATGTACTTTTGTCCGAAGAGTTGTCTACCCCTGTTATACATGTTTTTGGGCCTTACATCAATGAAAGATTGCGATAAAACCTATGTGCGCGTGTCCTGGGACATTTTGAGCCAAAAAAATGGAGAATGAAAATTTCATCAAAATTTGACATTTTCAACAGGTCCGTACCTGCGAGAAATTGTAAAAAAAACCCACTTTTGCCCGAAGAGCTGTGTGCCTCTAATAAACATTATATCAATGAAGATTGCGATAAAACCTATGTGCGCGTGTCCTGGGACATTTTGAGCCAAAAAATGGAGAATGAAAATTTTCATCAAAATTTGACATTTTCAACAGGTCCGTACCTGCGAGAAATTGTAAAAAAACCCACTTTTGCCCGAAGAGCTGTGTGCCTCTAATAAACATTATATCAATGAAAAACTGCGATAAAACCTATGTGCGCGTGTCCTGGGACATTTTGAGCCAAAAAATGGAGAATGAAAATTTTCATCAAAATTTGACATTTTCAACAGGTCCCGACCTGTGAAACAACTCATTTTTTAGGCAAAATATCGATCGCCGCAAACCTTGTCACATGATGCACCAGTTTGTTCGGGGGTCAAGTCGGTCAATAAAAACATGCATAACTTGGGGTTCTAAAATCAAATCTGAAAGCGGTTAGACCAGATTTTCTGGTTTGCTGCTTTTTTCCATAATAGTGGATTTTATGTACTTTTGTCCGAAGAGTTGTCTACCCCTGTTATACATGTTTTTGGGCCTTACATCAATGAAAGATTGCGATAAAACCTATGTGCGCGTGTCCTGGGACATTTTGAGCCAAAAAATGGAGAATGAAAATTTTCATCAAAATTTGACATTTTCAACAGGTCCGTACCTGCGAGAAATTGTAAAAAAAACCCACTTTTGCCCGAAGAGCTGTGTGCCTCTAATAAACATTATATCAATGAAAAACTGCGATAAAACCTATGTGCGCGTGTCCTGGGACATTTTGAGCCAAAAAATGGAGAATGAAAATTTTCATCAAAATTTGACATTTTCAACAGGTCCCGACCTGTGAAACAACTCATTTTTTAGGCAAAATATCGATCGCCGCAAACCTTGTCACATGATGCACCAGTTTGTTCGGGGGTCAAGTCGGTCAATAAAACATGCATAACTTGGGTTCTAAAATCAAATCTGAAAGCGGTAGACCAGATTTTCTGGTTTGCTGCTTTTTTCCATAATAGTGGATTTTATGTACTTTTGTCCGAAGAGTTGTCTACCCCTGTTATACATGTTTTTGGGCCTTACATCAATGAAAGATTGCGATAAAACCTATGTGCGCGTGTCCTGGGACATTTTGAGCCAAAAAATGGAGAATGAAAATTTTCATCAAAATTTGACATTTTCAACAGGTCCGTACCTGCGAGAAATTGTAAAAAAAACCCACTTTTGCCCGAAGAGCTGTGTGCCTCTAATAAACATTATATCAATGAAAGATTGCGATAAAACCTATGTGCGCGTGTCCTGGGACATTTTGAGCCAAAAAATGGAGAATGAAAATTTTCATCAAAATTTGACATTTTCAACAGGTCCGTACCTGCGAGAAATTGTAAAAAAAAACCACTTTTGCCCGAAGAGCTGTGTGCCTCTAATAAACATTATATCAATGAAAAACTGCGATAAAACCTATGTGCGCGTGTCCTGGGACATTTTGAGCCAAAAAATGGAGAATGAAAATTTTCATCAAAATTTGACATTTTCAACAGGTCCCGACCTGTGAAACAACTCATTTTTTAGGCAAAATATCGATCGCCGCAAACCTTGTCACATGATGCACCAGTTTGTTCGGGGGTCAAGTCGGTCAATAAAACATGCATAACTTGGGTTCTAAAATCAAATCTGAAAGCGGTAGACCAGATTTTCTGGTTTGCTGCTTTTTTCCATAATAGTGGATTTTATGTACTTTTGTCCGAAGAGTTGTCTACCCCTGTTATACATGTTTTTGGGCCTTACATCAATGAAAGATTGCGATAAAACCTATGTGCGCGTGTCCTGGGACATTTTGAGCCAAAAAATGGAGAATGAAAATTTTCATCAAAATTTGACATTTTCAACAGGTCCGTACCTGCGAGAAATTGTAAAAAAAACCCACTTTTGCCCGAAGAGCTGTGTGCCTCTAATAAACATTATATCAATGAAAGATTGCGATAAAACCTATGTGCGCGTGTCCTGGGACATTTTGAGCCAAAAAATGGAGAATGAAAATTTTCATCAAAATTTGACATTTTCAACAGGTCCGTACCTGCGAGAAATTGTAAAAAAAACCCACTTTTGCCCGAAGAGCTGTGTGCCTCTAATAAACATTATATCAATGAAAAACTGCGATAAAACCTATGTGCGCGTGTCCTGGGACATTTTGAGCCAAAAAATGGAGAATGAAAATTTTCATCAAAATTTGACATTTTCAACAGGTCCCGACCTGTGAAACAACTCATTTTTTAGGCAAAATATCGATCGCCGCAAACCTTGTCACATGATGCACCAGTTTGTTCGGGGGTCAAGTCGGTCAATAAAACATGCATAACTTGGGTTCTAAAATCAAATCTGAAAGCGGTAGACCAGATTTTCTGGTTTGCTGCTTTTTTCCATAATAGTGGATTTTATGTACTTTTGTCCGAAGAGTTGTCTACCCCTGTTATACATGTTTTTGGGCCTTACATCAATGAAAGATTGCGATAAAACCTATGTGCGCGTGTCCTGGGACATTTTGAGCCAAAAAATGGAGAATGAAAATTTTCATCAAAATTTGACATTTTCAACAGGTCCGTACCTGCGAGAAATTGTAAAAAAACCCCACTTTTGCCCGAAGAGCTGTGTGCCTCTAATAAACATTATATCAATGAAAGATTGCGATAAAACCTATGTGCGCGTGTCCTGGGACATTTTGAGCCAAAAAATGGAGAATGAAAATTTTCATCAAAATTTGACATTTTCAACAGGTCCGTACCTGCGAGAAATTGTAAAAAAACCCCACTTTTGCCCGAAGAGCTGTGTGCCTCTAATAAACATTATATCAATGAAAAACTGCGATAAAACCTATGTGCGCGTGTCCTGGGACATTTTGAGCCAAAAAATGGAGAATGAAAATTTTCATCAAAATTTGACATTTTCAACAGGTCCCGACCTGTGAAACAACTCATTTTTTAGGCAAAATATCGATCGCCGCAAACCTTGTCACATGATGCACCAGTTTGTTCGGGGGTCAAGTCGGTCAATAAAACATGCATAACTTGGGTTCTAAAATCAAATCTGAAAGCGGTAGACCAGATTTTCTGGTTTGCTGCTTTTTTCCATAATAGTGGATTTTATGTACTTTTGTCCGAAGAGTTGTCTACCCCTGTTATACATGTTTTTGGGCCTTACATCAATGAAAGATTGCGATAAAACCTATGTGCGCGTGTCCTGGGACATTTTGAGCCAAAAAATGGAGAATGAAAATTTTCATCAAAATTTGACATTTTCAACAGGTCCGTACCTGCGAGAAATTGTAAAAAAACCCCACTTTTGCCCGAAGAGCTGTGTGCCTCTAATAAACATTATATCAATGAAAGATTGCGATAAAACCTATGTGCGCGTGTCCTGGGACATTTTGAGCCAAAAAATGGAGAATGAAAATTTTCATCAAAATTTGACATTTTCAACAGGTCCGTACCTGCGAGAAATTGTAAAAAAAACCCACTTTTGCCCGAAGAGCTGTGTGCCTCTAATAAACATTATATCAATGAAAAACTGCGATAAAACCTATGTGCGCGTGTCCTGGGACATTTTGAGCCAAAAAATGGAGAATGAAAATTTTCATCAAAATTTGACATTTTCAACAGGTCCCGACCTGTGAAACAACTCATTTTTTAGGCAAAATATCGATCGCCGCAAACCTTGTCACATGATGCACCAGTTTGTTCGGGGGTCAAGTCGGTCAATAAAACATGCATAACTTGGGTTCTAAAATCAAATCTGAAAGCGGTAGACCAGATTTTCTGGTTTGCTGCTTTTTTCCATAATAGTGGATTTTATGTACTTTTGTCCGAAGAGTTGTCTACCCCTGTTATACATGTTTTTGGGCCTTACATCAATGAAAGATTGCGATAAAACCTATGTGCGCGTGTCCTGGGACATTTTGAGCCAAAAAATGGAGAATGAAAATTTTCATCAAAATTTGACATTTTCAACAGGTCCGTACCTGCGAGAAATTGTAAAAAAACCCCACTTTTGCCCGAAGAGCTGTGTGCCTCTAATAAACATTATATCAATGAAAGATTGCGATAAAACCTATGTGCGCGTGTCCTGGGACATTTTGAGCCAAAAAATGGAGAATGAAAATTTTCATCAAAATTTGACATTTTCAACAGGTCCGTACCTGCGAGAAATTGTAAAAAAACCCCACTTTTGCCCGAAGAGCTGTGTGCCTCTAATAAACATTATATCAATGAAAAACTGCGATAAAACCTATGTGCGCGTGTCCTGGGACATTTTGAGCCAAAAAATGGAGAATGAAAATTTTCATCAAAATTTGACATTTTCAACAGGTCCGTACCTGCGAGAAATTGTAAAAAAAAACCACTTTTGCCCGAAGAGCTGTGTGCCTCTAATAAACATTATATCAATGAAAAACTGCGATAAAACCTATGTGCGCGTGTCCTGGGACATTTTGAGCCAAAAAATGGAGAATGAAAATTTTCATCAAAATTTGACATTTTCAACAGGTCCCGACCTGTGAAACAACTCATTTTTTAGGCAAAATATCGATCGCCGCAAACCTTGTCACATGATGCACCAGTTTGTTCGGGGGTCAAGTCGGTCAATAAAACATGCATAACTTGGGTTCTAAAATCAAATCTGAAAGCGGTAGACCAGATTTTCTGGTTTGCTGCTTTTTTCCATAATAGTGGATTTTATGTACTTTTGTCCGAAGAGTTGTCTACCCCTGTTATACATGTTTTTGGGCCTTACATCAATGAAAGATTGCGATAAAACCTATGTGCGCGTGTCCTGGGACATTTTGAGCCAAAAAATGGAGAATGAAAATTTTCATCAAAATTTGACATTTTCAACAGGTCCGTACCTGCGAGAAATTGTAAAAAAAACCCACTTTTGCCCGAAGAGCTGTGTGCCTCTAATAAACATTATATCAATGAAAGATTGCGATAAAACCTATGTGCGCGTGTCCTGGGACATTTTGAGCCAAAAAATGGAGAATGAAAATTTTCATCAAAATTTGACATTTTCAACAGGTCCGTACCTGCGAGAAATTGTAAAAAAAACCCACTTTTGCCCGAAGAGCTGTGTGCCTCTAATAAACATTATATCAATGAAAAACTGCGATAAAACCTATGTGCGCGTGTCCTGGGACATTTTGAGCCAAAAAATGGAGAATGAAAATTTTCATCAAAATTTGACATTTTCAACAGGTCCCGACCTGTGAAACAACTCATTTTTTAGGCAAAATATCGATCGCCGCAAACCTTGTCACATGATGCACCAGTTTGTTCGGGGGTCAAGTCGGTCAATAAAACATGCATAACTTGGGTTCTAAAATCAAATCTGAAAGCGGTAGACCAGATTTTCTGGTTTGCTGCTTTTTTCCATAATAGTGGATTTTATGTACTTTTGTCCGAAGAGTTGTCTACCCCTGTTATACATGTTTTTGGGCCTTACATCAATGAAAGATTGCGATAAAACCTATGTGCGCGTGTCCTGGGACATTTTGAGCCAAAAAATGGAGAATGAAAATTTTCATCAAAATTTGACATTTTCAACAGGTCCGTACCTGCGAGAAATTGTAAAAAAACCCCACTTTTGCCCGAAGAGCTGTGTGCCTCTAATAAACATTATATCAATGAAAAACTGCGATAAAACCTATGTGCGCGTGTCCTGGGACATTTTGAGCCAAAAAATGGAGAATGAAAATTTTCATCAAAATTTGACATTTTCAACAGGTCCCGACCTGTGAAACAACTCATTTTTTAGGCAAAATATCGATCGCCGCAAACCTTGTCACATGATGCACCAGTTTGTTCGGGGGTCAAGTCGGTCAATAAAACATGCATAACTTGGGTTCTAAAATCAAATCTGAAAGCGGTAGACCAGATTTTCTGGTTTGCTGCTTTTTTCCATAATAGTGGATTTTATGTACTTTTGTCCGAAGAGTTGTCTACCCCTGTTATACATGTTTTTGGGCCTTACATCAATGAAAGATTGCGATAAAACCTATGTGCGCGTGTCCTGGGACATTTTGAGCCAAAAAATGGAGAATGAAAATTTTCATCAAAATTTGACATTTTCAACAGGTCCGTACCTGCGAGAAATTGTAAAAAAAACCCACTTTTGCCCGAAGAGCTGTGTGCCTCTAATAAACATTATATCAATGAAAGATTGCGATAAAACCTATGTGCGCGTGTCCTGGGACATTTTGAGCCAAAAAATGGAGAATGAAAATTTTCATCAAAATTTGACATTTTCAACAGGTCCGTACCTGCGAGAAATTGTAAAAAAAAACCACTTTTGCCCGAAGAGCTGTGTGCCTCTAATAAACATTATATCAATGAAAAACTGCGATAAAACCTATGTGCGCGTGTCCTGGGACATTTTGAGCCAAAAAATGGAGAATGAAAATTTTCATCAAAATTTGACATTTTCAACAGGTCCCGACCTGTGAAACAACTCATTTTTTAGGCAAAATATCGATCGCCGCAAACCTTGTCACATGATGCACCAGTTTGTTCGGGGGTCAAGTCGGTCAATAAAACATGCATAACTTGGGTTCTAAAATCAAATCTGAAAGCGGTAGACCAGATTTTCTGGTTTGCTGCTTTTTTCCATAATAGTGGATTTTATGTACTTTTGTCCGAAGAGTTGTCTACCCCTGTTATACATGTTTTTGGGCCTTACATCAATGAAAGATTGCGATAAAACCTATGTGCGCGTGTCCTGGGACATTTTGAGCCAAAAAATGGAGAATGAAAATTTTCATCAAAATTTGACATTTTCAACAGGTCCGTACCTGCGAGAAATTGTAAAAAAAACCCACTTTTGCCCGAAGAGCTGTGTGCCTCTAATAAACATTATATCAATGAAAGATTGCGATAAAACCTATGTGCGCGTGTCCTGGGACATTTTGAGCCAAAAAATGGAGAATGAAAATTTTCATCAAAATTTGACATTTTCAACAGGTCCGTACCTGCGAGAAATTGTAAAAAAAACCCACTTTTGCCCGAAGAGCTGTGTGCCTCTAATAAACATTATATCAATGAAAAACTGCGATAAAACCTATGTGCGCGTGTCCTGGGACATTTTGAGCCAAAAAATGGAGAATGAAAATTTTCATCAAAATTTGACATTTTCAACAGGTCCCGACCTGTGAAACAACTCATTTTTTAGGCAAAATATCGATCGCCGCAAACCTTGTCACATGATGCACCAGTTTGTTCGGGGGTCAAGTCGGTCAATAAAACATGCATAACTTGGGTTCTAAAATCAAATCTGAAAGCGGTAGACCAGATTTTCTGGTTTGCTGCTTTTTTCCATAATAGTGGATTTTATGTACTTTTGTCCGAAGAGTTGTCTACCCCTGTTATACATGTTTTTGGGCCTTACATCAATGAAAGATTGCGATAAAACCTATGTGCGCGTGTCCTGGGACATTTTGAGCCAAAAAATGGAGAATGAAAATTTTCATCAAAATTTGACATTTTCAACAGGTCCGTACCTGCGAGAAATTGTAAAAAAACCCCACTTTTGCCCGAAGAGCTGTGTGCCTCTAATAAACATTATATCAATGAAAGATTGCGATAAAACCTATGTGCGCGTGTCCTGGGACATTTTGAGCCAAAAAATGGAGAATGAAAATTTTCATCAAAATTTGACATTTTCAACAGGTCCGTACCTGCGAGAAATTGTAAAAAAAACCCACTTTTGCCCGAAGAGCTGTGTGCCTCTAATAAACATTATATCAATGAAAAACTGCGATAAAACCTATGTGCGCGTGTCCTGGGACATTTTGAGCCAAAAAATGGAGAATGAAAATTTTCATCAAAATTTGACATTTTCAACAGGTCCCGACCTGTGAAACAACTCATTTTTTAGGCAAAATATCGATCGCCGCAAACCTTGTCACATGATGCACCAGTTTGTTCGGGGGTCAAGTCGGTCAATAAAACATGCATAACTTGGGTTCTAAAATCAAATCTGAAAGCGGTAGACCAGATTTTCTGGTTTGCTGCTTTTTTCCATAATAGTGGATTTTATGTACTTTTGTCCGAAGAGTTGTCTACCCCTGTTATACATGTTTTTGGGCCTTACATCAATGAAAGATTGCGATAAAACCTATGTGCGCGTGTCCTGGGACATTTTGAGCCAAAAAATGGAGAATGAAAATTTTCATCAAAATTTGACATTTTCAACAGGTCCGTACCTGCGAGAAATTGTAAAAAAACCCCACTTTTGCCCGAAGAGCTGTGTGCCTCTAATAAACATTATATCAATGAAAGATTGCGATAAAACCTATGTGCGCGTGTCCTGGGACATTTTGAGCCAAAAAATGGAGAATGAAAATTTTCATCAAAATTTGACATTTTCAACAGGTCCGTACCTGCGAGAAATTGTAAAAAAACCCCACTTTTGCCCGAAGAGCTGTGTGCCTCTAATAAACATTATATCAATGAAAAACTGCGATAAAACCTATGTGCGCGTGTCCTGGGACATTTTGAGCCAAAAAATGGAGAATGAAAATTTTCATCAAAATTTGACATTTTCAACAGGTCCCGACCTGTGAAACAACTCATTTTTTAGGCAAAATATCGATCGCCGCAAACCTTGTCACATGATGCACCAGTTTGTTCGGGGGTCAAGTCGGTCAATAAAACATGCATAACTTGGGTTCTAAAATCAAATCTGAAAGCGGTAGACCAGATTTTCTGGTTTGCTGCTTTTTTCCATAATAGTGGATTTTATGTACTTTTGTCCGAAGAGTTGTCTACCCCTGTTATACATGTTTTTGGGCCTTACATCAATGAAAGATTGCGATAAAACCTATGTGCGCGTGTCCTGGGACATTTTGAGCCAAAAAATGGAGAATGAAAATTTTCATCAAAATTTGACATTTTCAACAGGTCCGTACCTGCGAGAAATTGTAAAAAAACCCCACTTTTGCCCGAAGAGCTGTGTGCCTCTAATAAACATTATATCAATGAAAGATTGCGATAAAACCTATGTGCGCGTGTCCTGGGACATTTTGAGCCAAAAAATGGAGAATGAAAATTTTCATCAAAATTTGACATTTTCAACAGGTCCGTACCTGCGAGAAATTGTAAAAAAACCCCACTTTTGCCCGAAGAGCTGTGTGCCTCTAATAAACATTATATCAATGAAAAACTGCGATAAAACCTATGTGCGCGTGTCCTGGGACATTTTGAGCCAAAAAATGGAGAATGAAAATTTTCATCAAAATTTGACATTTTCAACAGGTCCCGACCTGTGAAACAACTCATTTTTTAGGCAAAATATCGATCGCCGCAAACCTTGTCACATGATGCACCAGTTTGTTCGGGGGTCAAGTCGGTCAATAAAACATGCATAACTTGGGTTCTAAAATCAAATCTGAAAGCGGTAGACCAGATTTTCTGGTTTGCTGCTTTTTTCCATAATAGTGGATTTTATGTACTTTTGTCCGAAGAGTTGTCTACCCCTGTTATACATGTTTTTGGGCCTTACATCAATGAAAGATTGCGATAAAACCTATGTGCGCGTGTCCTGGGACATTTTGAGCCAAAAAATGGAGAATGAAAATTTTCATCAAAATTTGACATTTTCAACAGGTCCGTACCTGCGAGAAATTGTAAAAAAAACCCACTTTTGCCCGAAGAGCTGTGTGCCTCTAATAAACATTATATCAATGAAAGATTGCGATAAAACCTATGTGCGCGTGTCCTGGGACATTTTGAGCCAAAAAATGGAGAATGAAAATTTTCATCAAAATTTGACATTTTCAACAGGTCCGTACCTGCGAGAAATTGTAAAAAAACCCCACTTTTGCCCGAAGAGCTGTGTGCCTCTAATAAACATTATATCAATGAAAAACTGCGATAAAACCTATGTGCGCGTGTCCTGGGACATTTTGAGCCAAAAAATGGAGAATGAAAATTTTCATCAAAATTTGACATTTTCAACAGGTCCCGACCTGTGAAACAACTCATTTTTTAGGCAAAATATCGATCGCCGCAAACCTTGTCACATGATGCACCAGTTTGTTCGGGGGTCAAGTCGGTCAATAAAACATGCATAACTTGGGTTCTAAAATCAAATCTGAAAGCGGTAGACCAGATTTTCTGGTTTGCTGCTTTTTTCCATAATAGTGGATTTTATGTACTTTTGTCCGAAGAGTTGTCTACCCCTGTTATACATGTTTTTGGGCCTTACATCAATGAAAGATTGCGATAAAACCTATGTGCGCGTGTCCTGGGACATTTTGAGCCAAAAAATGGAGAATGAAAATTTTCATCAAAATTTGACATTTTCAACAGGTCCGTACCTGCGAGAAATTGTAAAAAAACCCCACTTTTGCCCGAAGAGCTGTGTGCCTCTAATAAACATTATATCAATGAAAGATTGCGATAAAACCTATGTGCGCGTGTCCTGGGACATTTTGAGCCAAAAAATGGAGAATGAAAATTTTCATCAAAATTTGACATTTTCAACAGGTCCGTACCTGCGAGAAATTGTAAAAAAACCCCACTTTTGCCCGAAGAGCTGTGTGCCTCTAATAAACATTATATCAATGAAAAACTGCGATAAAACCTATGTGCGCGTGTCCTGGGACATTTTGAGCCAAAAAATGGAGAATGAAAATTTTCATCAAAATTTGACATTTTCAACAGGTCCCGACCTGTGAAACAACTCATTTTTTAGGCAAAATATCGATCGCCGCAAACCTTGTCACATGATGCACCAGTTTGTTCGGGGGTCAAGTCGGTCAATAAAACATGCATAACTTGGGTTCTAAAATCAAATCTGAAAGCGGTAGACCAGATTTTCTGGTTTGCTGCTTTTTTCCATAATAGTGGATTTTATGTACTTTTGTCCGAAGAGTTGTCTACCCCTGTTATACATGTTTTTGGGCCTTACATCAATGAAAGATTGCGATAAAACCTATGTGCGCGTGTCCTGGGACATTTTGAGCCAAAAAATGGAGAATGAAAATTTTCATCAAAATTTGACATTTTCAACAGGTCCGTACCTGCGAGAAATTGTAAAAAAACCCCACTTTTGCCCGAAGAGCTGTGTGCCTCTAATAAACATTATATCAATGAAAGATTGCGATAAAACC
>JAMOLF010000195.1:0-40515 GCA_025267735.1 Mactra quadrangularis
TTTGGACAGGTGCGCGTAGGCAGAAAATGTCAGTTTTTGAGCGTAAAACTTAGCGTCACGAAACCGCCCCAAGGGTGGTGGGGTCTGTTCAGGGGGTCAAGTCCGTCAAGGTAAAGCGCGTAACCGGGGTCCTAAAGGGGCGCGGATAGCGGGGGCCTCGATTTTGCGCTTCAGGGGTCCCAAATATGAAAATTCTGCACTATTGCCTTCAGAGCTGTCTGACCCCCTTAAAACAGGTTTTTGGGGCTAAGGTCCACCTATGACCCTGAGGAAACTTACATTCGGATCCCCTGGGACCTTCTTAGGCCAAAACTGGAGAAAAAATTTTTTCGTGAAAATTTGAACTTTGCGACAGGTCCGCGTATGCAGAAAATTCAAGAAATTGCACATTTTGGTGCGGAGGATTCAGAGTCGCCAAACGGGCAGGTCGGTGGGTGGGGTTGGTCGGTGAAGTCAAATCGGTCAAGTAAACGGGCATAACCGGGGTTCGCAAGTCAAACGGGAAAGGGTGAGGCCAGGTAATGTTTCTCAATGGTTTCCTACTGTAATTAACAGGGATACTCAGCTCTATTCATCTCAGAGGTGTGAAAGCCCAGCCACGCAGGCGTTTGCGCGCTATATCCGTTGGAGATGGACCGGAACCGCCTATGAAATCCCCACTTTTGGCCTGGAAATGCCCCGGGATGACAATGTCATTGTCTCCCGGGGCATTTCCAGGCCAAAAGTGGGGATTTCATAGGCTTTTTATTTAAGCCTGGCATAAAAACTGTACTTTTTGGACAGGTGCGCGTAGGCAGAAAATGTCAGTTTTTGAGCGTAAAACTTAGCGTCACGAAACCGCCCCAAGGGTGGTGGGGTCTGTTCAGGGGGTCAAGTCCGTCAAGGTAAAGCGCGTAACCGGGGTCCTAAAGGGGCGCGGATAGCGGGGGCCTCGATTTTGCGCTTCAGGGGTCCCAAATATGAAAATTCTGCACTATTGCCTTCAGAGCTGTCTGACCCCCTTAAAACAGGTTTTTGGGGCTAAGGTCCACCTATGACCCTGAGGAAACTTACATTCGGACCCCCTGGGACCTTCTTAGGCCAAAACTGGAGAAAAAATTTTTTCGTGAAAATTTGAACTTTGCGACAGGTCCGCGTATGCAGAAAATTCAAGAAATTGCACATTTTGGTGCGGAGGATTCAGAGTCGCCAAACGGGCAGGTTGGTGGGTGGGTTGGTCGGTGAAGTCAAATCGGTCAAGTAAACGGGCATAACCGGGGTTCGCAAGTCAAACGGGAAAGGGTGAGGCCAGGTAATGTTTCTCAATGGTTTCCTACTGTAATTAACAGGGATACTCAGCTCTATTCATCTCAGAGGTGTGAAAGCCCAGCCACGCAGGCGTTTGCGCGCTATATCCGTTGGAGATGGACCGGAACCGCCTATGAAATCCCCACTTTTGGCCTGGAAATGCCCCGGATGACAATGTCATTGTCTCCCGGGGCATTTCCAGGCCAAAAGTGGGGATTTCATAGGCTTTTTATTTAAGCCTGGCATAAAAACTGTACTTTTTGGACAGGTGCGCGTAGGCAGAAAATGTCAGTTTTTGAGCGTAAAACTTAGCGTCACGAAACCGCCCCAAGGGTGGTGGGGTCTGTTCAGGGGGTCAAGTCCGTCAAGGTAAAGCGCGTAACCGGGGTCCTAAAGGGGCGCGGATAGCGGGGGCCTCGATTTTGCGCTTCAGGGGTCCCAAATATGAAAATTCTGCACTATTGCCTTCAGAGCTGTCTGACCCCCTTAAAACAGGTTTTTGGGGCTAAGGTCCACCTATGACCCTGAGGAAACTTACATTCGGACCCCCTGGGACCTTCTTAGGCCAAAACTGGAGAAAAAAATTTTTCGTGAAAATTTGAACTTTGCGACAGGTCCGCGTATGCAGAAAATTCAAGAAATTGCACATTTTGGTGCGGAGGATTCAGAGTCGCCAAACGGGCAGGTCGGTGGGTGGGGTTGGTCGGTGAAGTCAAATCGGTCAAGTAAACGGGCATAACCGGGTTCGCAAGTCAAACGGGAAAGGGTGAGGCCAGGTAATGTTTCTCAATGGTTTCCTACTGTAATTAACAGGGATACTCAGCTCTATTCATCTCAGAGGTGTGAAAGCCCAGCCACGCAGGCGTTTGCGCGCTATATCCGTTGGAGATGGACCGGAACCGCCTATGAAATCCCCACTTTTGGCCTGGAAATGCCCGGGATGACAATGTCATTGTCTCCCGGGGCATTTCCAGGCCAAAAGTGGGGATTTCATAGGCTTTTTATTTAAGCCTGGCATAAAAACTGTACTTTTTGGACAGGTGCGCGTAGGCAGAAAATGTCAGTTTTTGAGCGTAAAACTTAGCGTCACGAAACCGCCCCAAGGGTGGTGGGGTCTGTTCAGGGGGTCAAGTCCGTCAAGGTAAAGCGCGTAACCGGGTCCTAAAGGGGCGCGGATAGCGGGGGCCTCGATTTTGCGCTTCAGGGGTCCCAAATATGAAAATTCTGCACTATTGCCTTCAGAGCTGTCTGACCCCCTTAAAACAGGTTTTTGGGGCTAAGGTCCACCTATGACCCTGAGGAAACTTACATTCGGACCCCCTGGGACCTTCTTAGGCCAAAACTGGAGAAAAAATTTTTTCGTGAAATTTGAACTTTGCGACAGGTCCGCGTATGCAGAAAATTCAAGAAATTGCACATTTTGGTGCGGAGGATTCAGAGTCGCCAAACGGGCAGGTTGGTGGGTGGGGTTGGTCGGTGAAGTCAAATCGGTCAAGTAAACGGGCATAACCGGGGTTCGCAAGTCAAACGGGAAAGGGTGAGGCCAGGTAATGTTTCTCAATGGTTTCCTACTGTAATTAACAGGGATACTCAGCTCTATTCATCTCAGAGGTGTGAAAGCCCAGCCACGCAGGCGTTTGCGCGCTATATCCGTTGGAGATGGACCGGAACCGCCTATGAAATCCCCACTTTTGGCCTGGAAATGCCCCGGGATGACAATGTCATTGTCTCCCGGGGCATTTCCAGGCCAAAAGTGGGGATTTCATAGGCTTTTTATTTAAGCCTGGCATAAAAACTGTACTTTTTGGACAGGTGCGCGTAGGCAGAAAATGTCAGTTTTTGAGCGTAAAACTTAGCGTCACGAAACCGCCCCAAGGGTGGTGGGGTCTGTTCAGGGGGTCAAGTCCGTCAAGGTAAAGCGCGTAACCGGGGTCCTAAAGGGGCGCGGATAGCGGGGGCCTCGATTTTGCGCTTCAGGGGTCCCAAATATGAAAATTCTGCACTATTGCCTTCAGAGCTGTCTGACCCCCTTAAAACAGGTTTTTGGGGCTAAGGTCCACCTATGACCCTGAGGAAACTTACATTCGGATCCCCTGGGACCTTCTTAGGCCAAAACTGGAGAAAAAATTTTTTCGTGAAAATTTGAACTTTGCGACAGGTCCGCGTATGCAGAAAATTCAAGAATTGCACATTTTGGTGCGGAGGATTCAGAGTCGCCAAACGGGCAGGTCGGTGGGTGGGGTTGGTCGGTGAAGTCAAATCGGTCAAGTAAACGGGCATAACCGGGGTTCGCAAGTCAAACGGGAAAGGGTGAGGCCAGGTAATGTTTCTCAATGGTTTCCTACTGTAATTAACAGGGATACTCAGCTCTATTCATCTCAGAGGTGTGAAAGCCCAGCCACGCAGGCGTTTGCGCGCTATATCCGTTGGAGATGGACCGGAACCGCCTATGAAATCCCCACTTTTGCCTGGAAATGCCCCGGGATGACAATGTCATTGTCTCCCGGGGCATTTCCAGGCCAAAAGTGGGGATTTCATAGGCTTTTTATTTAAGCCTGGCATAAAAACTGTACTTTTTGGACAGGTGCGCGTAGGCAGAAAATGTCAGTTTTTGAGCGTAAAACTTAGCGTCACGAAACCGCCCCAAGGGTGGTGGGGTCTGTTCAGGGGGTCAAGTCCGTCAAGGTAAAGCGCGTAACCGGGGTCCTAAAGGGGCGCGGATAGCGGGGGCCTCGATTTTGCGCTTCAGGGGTCCCAAATATGAAAATTCTGCACTATTGCCTTCAGAGCTGTCTGACCCCCTTAAAACAGGTTTTTGGGGCTAAGGTCCACCTATGACCCTGAGGAAACTTACATTCGGACCCCCTGGGACCTTCTTAGGCCAAAACTGGAGAAAAAATTTTTTCGTGAAAATTTGAACTTTGCGACAGGTCCGCGTATGCAGAAAATTCAAGAAATTGCACATTTTGGTGCGGAGGATTCAGAGTCGCCAAACGGGCAGGTTGGTGGGTGGGGTTGGTCGGTGAAGTCAAATCGGTCAAGTAAACGGGCATAACCGGGGTTCGCAAGTCAAACGGGAAAGGGTGAGGCCAGGTAATGTTTCTCAATGGTTTCCTACTGTAATTAACAGGGATACTCAGCTCTATTCATCTCAGAGGTGTGAAAGCCCAGCCACGCAGGCGTTTGCGCGCTATATCCGTTGGAGATGGACCGGAACCGCCTATGAAATCCCCACTTTGGCCTGGAAATGCCCCGGGATGACAATGTCATTGTCTCCCGGGCATTTCCAGGCCAAAAGTGGGGATTTCATAGGCTTTTTATTTAAGCCTGGCATAAAAACTGTACTTTTTGGACAGGTGCGCGTAGGCAGAAAATGTCAGTTTTTGAGCGTAAAACTTAGCGTCACGAAACCGCCCCAAGGGTGGTGGGGTCTGTTCAGGGGGTCAAGTCCGTCAAGGTAAAGCGCGTAACCGGGGTCCTAAAGGGGCGCGGATAGCGGGGGCCTCGATTTTGCGCTTCAGGGGTCCCAAATATGAAAATTCTGCACTATTGCCTTCAGAGCTGTCTGACCCCCTTAAAACAGGTTTTTGGGGCTAAGGTCCACCTATGACCCTGAGGAAACTTACATTCGGACCCCCTGGGACCTTCTTAGGCCAAAACTGGAGAAAAAATTTTTTCGTGAAAATTTGAACTTTGCGACAGGTCCGCGTATGCAGAAAATTCAAGAAATTGCACATTTTGGTGCGGAGGATTCAGAGTCGCCAAACGGGCAGGTTGGTGGGTGGGGTTGGTCGGTGAAGTCAAATCGGTCAAGTAAACGGGCATAACCGGGGTTCGCAAGTCAAACGGGAAAGGGTGAGGCCAGGTAATGTTTCTCAATGGTTTCCTACTGTAATTAACAGGGATACTCAGCTCTATTCATCTCAGAGGTGTGAAAGCCCAGCCACGCAGGCGTTTGCGCGCTATATCCGTGGAGATGGACCGGAACCGCCTATGAAATCCCCACTTTTGGCCTGGAAATGCCCCGGGATGACAATGTCATTGTCTCCCGGGGCATTTCCAGGCCAAAAGTGGGGATTTCATAGGCTTTTTATTTAAGCCTGGCATAAAAACTGTACTTTTTGGACAGGTGCGCGTAGGCAGAAAATGTCAGTTTTTGAGCGTAAAACTTAGCGTCACGAAACCGCCCCAAGGGTGGTGGGGTCTGTTCAGGGGGTCAAGTCCGTCAAGGTAAAGCGCGTAACCGGGGTCCTAAAGGGGCGCGGATAGCGGGGGCCTCGATTTTGCGCTTCAGGGGTCCCAAATATGAAAATTCTGCACTATTGCCTTCAGAGCTGTCTGACCCCCTTAAAACAGGTTTTTGGGGCTAAGGTCCACCTATGACCCTGAGGAAACTTACATTCGGACCCCCTGGGACCTTCTTAGGCCAAAACTGGAGAAAAAATTTTTTCGTGAAAATTTGAACTTTGCGACAGGTCCGCGTATGCAGAAAATTCAAGAAATTGCACATTTTGGTGCGGAGGATTCAGAGTCGCCAAACGGGCAGGTCGGTGGGTGGGGTTGGTCGGTGAAGTCAAATCGGTCAAGTAAACGGGCATAACCGGGGTTCGCAAGTCAAACGGGAAAGGGTGAGGCCAGGTAATGTTTCTCAATGGTTTCCTACTGTAATTAACAGGGATACTCAGCTCTATTCATCTCAGAGGTGTGAAAGCCCAGCCACGCAGGCGTTTGCGCGCTATATCTGTTGGAGATGGACCGGAACCGCCTATGAAATCCCCACTTTTGGCCTGGAAATGCCCCGGGATGACAATGTCATTGTCTCCCGGGGCATTTCCAGGCCAAAAGTGGGGATTTCATAGGCTTTTTATTTAAGCCTGGCATAAAAACTGTACTTTTTGGACAGGTGCGCGTAGGCAGAAAATGTCAGTTTTTGAGCGTAAAACTTAGCGTCACGAAACCGCCCCAAGGGTGGTGGGGTCTGTTCAGGGGGTCAAGTCCGTCAAGGTAAAGCGCGTAACCGGGGTCCTAAAGGGGCGCGGATAGCGGGGGCCTCGATTTTGCGCTTCAGGGGTCCCAAATATGAAAATTCTGCACTATTGCCTTCAGAGCTGTCTGACCCCCTTAAAACAGGTTTTTGGGGCTAAGGTCCACCTATGACCCTGAGGAAACTTACATTCGGACCCCCTGGGACCTTCTTAGGCCAAAACTGGAGAAAAAATTTTTTCGTGAAAATTTGAACTTTGCGACAGGTCCGCGTATGCAGAAAATTCAAGAAATTGCACATTTTGGTGCGGAGGATTCAGAGTCGCCAAACGGGCAGGTTGGTGGGTGGGGTTGGTCGGTGAAGTCAAATCGGTCAAGTAAACGGGCATAACCGGGGTTCGCAAGTCAAACGGGAAAGGGTGAGGCCAGGTAATGTTTCTCAATGGTTTCCTACTGTAATTAACAGGGATACTCAGCTCTATTCATCTCAGAGGTGTGAAAGCCCAGCCACGCAGGCGTTTGCGCGCTATATCCGTTGGAGATGGACCGGAACCGCCTATGAAATCCCCACTTTTGGCCTGGAAATGCCCCGGGATGACAATGTCATTGTCTCCCGGGGCATTTCCAGGCCAAAAGTGGGGATTTCATAGGCTTTTTATTTAAGCCTGGCATAAAAACTGTACTTTTTGGACAGGTGCGCGTAGGCAGAAAATGTCAGTTTTTGAGCGTAAAACTTAGCGTCACGAAACCGCCCCAAGGGTGGTGGGGTCTGTTCAGGGGGTCAAGTCCGTCAAGGTAAAGCGCGTAACCGGGGTCCTAAAGGGGCGCGGATAGCGGGGGCCTCGATTTTGCGCTTCAGGGGTCCCAAATATGAAAATTCTGCACTATTGCCTTCAGAGCTGTCTGACCCCCTTAAAACAGGTTTTTGGGGCTAAGGTCCACCTATGACCCTGAGGAAACTTACATTCGGACCCCCTGGGACCTTCTTAGGCCAAAACTGGAGAAAAAATTTTTTCGTGAAAATTTGAACTTTGCGACAGGTCCGCGTATGCAGAAAATTCAAGAAATTGCACATTTTGGTGCGGAGGATTCAGAGTCGCCAAACGGGCAGGTCGGTGGGTGGGGTTGGTCGGTGAAGTCAAATCGGTCAAGTAAACGGGCATAACCGGGGTTCGCAAGTCAAACGGGAAAGGGTGAGGCCAGGTAATGTTTCTCAATGGTTTCCTACTGTAATTAACAGGGATACTCAGCTCTATTCATCTCAGAGGTGTGAAAGCCCAGCCACGCAGGCGTTTGCGCGCTATATCCGTTGGAGATGGACCGGAACCGCCTATGAAATCCCCACTTTTGGCCTGGAAATGCCCCGGGATGACAATGTCATTGTCTCCCGGGGCATTTCCAGGCCAAAAGTGGGGATTTCATAGGCTTTTTATTTAAGCCTGGCATAAAAACTGTACTTTTTGGACAGGTGCGCGTAGGCAGAAAATGTCAGTTTTTGAGCGTAAAACTTAGCGTCACGAAACCGCCCCAAGGGTGGTGGGGTCTGTTCAGGGGGTCAAGTCCGTCAAGGTAAAGCGCGTAACCGGGGTCCTAAAGGGGCGCGGATAGCGGGGGCCTCGATTTTGCGCTTCAGGGGTCCCAAATATGAAAATTCTGCACTATTGCCTTCAGAGCTGTCTGACCCCCTTAAAACAGGTTTTTGGGGCTAAGGTCCACCTATGACCCTGAGGAAACTTACATTCGGACCCCTGGGACCTTCTTAGGCCAAAACTGGAGAAAAAATTTTTTTCGTGAAAATTTGAACTTTGCGACAGGTCCGCGTATGCAGAAAATTCAAGAAATTGCACATTTTGGTGCGGAGGATTCAGAGTCGCCAAACGGGCAGGTTGGTGGGTGGGGTTGGTCGGTGAAGTCAAATCGGTCAAGTAAACGGGCATAACCGGGGTTCGCAAGTCAAACGGGAAAGGGTGAGGCCAGGTAATGTTTCTCAATGGTTTCCTACTGTAATTAACAGGGATACTCAGCTCTATTCATCTCAGAGGTGTGAAAGCCCAGCCACGCAGGCGTTTGCGCGCTATATCCGTTGGAGATGGACCGGAACCGCCTATGAAATCCCCACTTTTGGCCTGGAAATGCCCCGGGATGACAATGTCATTGTCTCCCGGGGCATTTCCAGGCCAAAAGTGGGGATTTCATAGGCTTTTTATTTAAGCCTGGCATAAAAACTGTACTTTTTGGACAGGTGCGCGTAGGCAGAAAATGTCAGTTTTTGAGCGTAAAACTTAGCGTCACGAAACCGCCCCAAGGGTGGTGGGGTCTGTTCAGGGGGTCAAGTCCGTCAAGGTAAAGCGCGTAACCGGGGGTCCTAAAGGGGCGCGGATAGCGGGGGCCTCGATTTTGCGCTTCAGGGGTCCCAAATATGAAAATTCTGCACTATTGCCTTCAGAGCTGTCTGACCCCCTTAAAACAGGTTTTTGGGGCTAAGGTCCACCTATGACCCTGAGGAAACTTACATTCGGACCCCCTGGGACCTTCTTAGGCCAAAACTGGAGAAAAAATTTTTTCGTGAAAATTTGAACTTTGCGACAGGTCCGCGTATGCAGAAAATTCAAGAAATTGCACATTTTGGTGCGGAGGATTCAGAGTCGCCAAACGGGCAGGTTGGTGGGTGGGGTTGGTCGGTGAAGTCAAATCGGTCAAGTAAACGGGCATAACCGGGGTTCGCAAGTCAAACGGGAAAGGGTGAGGCCAGGTAATGTTTCTCAATGGTTTCCTACTGTAATTAACAGGGATACTCAGCTCTATTCATCTCAGAGGTGTGAAAGCCCAGCCACGCAGGCGTTTGCGCGCTATATCCGTTGGAGATGGACCGGAACCGCCTATGAAATCCCCACTTTTGGCCTGGAAATGCCCCGGGATGACAATGTCATTGTCTCCCGGGGCATTTCCAGGCCAAAAGTGGGGATTTCATAGGCTTTTTATTTAAGCCTGGCATAAAAACTGTACTTTTTGGACAGGTGCGCGTAGGCAGAAAATGTCAGTTTTTGAGCGTAAAACTTAGCGTCACGAAACCGCCCCAAGGGTGGTGGGGTCTGTTCAGGGGGTCAAGTCCGTCAAGGTAAAGCGCGTAACCGGGGTCCTAAAGGGGCGCGGATAGCGGGGGCCTCGATTTTGCGCTTCAGGGGTCCCAAATATGAAAATTCTGCACTATTGCCTTCAGAGCTGTCTGACCCCCTTAAAACAGGTTTTTGGGGCTAAGGTCCACCTATGACCCTGAGGAAACTTACATTCGGACCCCCTGGGACCTTCTTAGGCCAAAACTGGAGAAAAAATTTTTTCGTGAAAATTTGAACTTTGCGACAGGTCCGCGTATGCAGAAAATTCAAGAAATTGCACATTTTGGTGCGGAGGATTCAGAGTCGCCAAACGGGCAGGTCGGTGGGTGGGGTTGGTCGGTGAAGTCAAATCGGTCAAGTAAACGGGCATAACCGGGGTTCGCAAGTCAAACGGGAAAGGGTGAGGCCAGGTAATGTTTCTCAATGGTTTCCTACTGTAATTAACAGGGATACTCAGCTCTATTCATCTCAGAGGTGTGAAAGCCCAGCCACGCAGGCGTTTGCGCGCTATATCCGTTGGAGATGGACCGGAACCGCCTATGAAATCCCCACTTTTGGCCTGGAAATGCCCCGGGATGACAATGTCATTGTCTCCCGGGGCATTTCCAGGCCAAAAGTGGGGATTTCATAGGCTTTTTATTTAAGCCTGGCATAAAAACTGTACTTTTTGGACAGGTGCGCGTAGGCAGAAAATGTCAGTTTTTGAGCGTAAAACTTAGCGTCACGAAACCGCCCCAAGGGTGGTGGGGTCTGTTCAGGGGGTCAAGTCCGTCAAGGTAAAGCGCGTAACCGGGGTCCTAAAGGGGCGCGGATAGCGGGGGCCTCGATTTTGCGCTTCAGGGGTCCCAAATATGAAAATTCTGCACTATTGCCTTCAGAGCTGTCTGACCCCCTTAAAACAGGTTTTTGGGGCTAAGGTCCACCTATGACCCTGAGGAAACTTACATTCGGACCCCCTGGGACCTTCTTAGGCCAAAACTGGAGAAAAAATTTTTTCGTGAAAATTTGAACTTTGCGACAGGTCCGCGTATGCAGAAAATTCAAGAAATTGCACATTTTGGTGCGGAGGATTCAGAGTCGCCAAACGGGCAGGTTGGTGGGTGGGGTTGGTCGGTGAAGTCAAATCGGTCAAGTAAACGGGCATAACCGGGGTTCGCAAGTCAAACGGGAAAGGGTGAGGCCAGGTAATGTTTCTCAATGGTTTCCTACTGTAATTAACAGGGATACTCAGCTCTATTCATCTCAGAGGTGTGAAAGCCCAGCCACGCAGGCGTTTGCGCGCTATATCCGTTGGAGATGGACCGGAACCGCCTATGAAATCCCCACTTTTGGCCTGGAAATGCCCCGGGATGACAATGTCATTGTCTCCCGGGGCATTTCCAGGCCAAAAGTGGGGATTTCATAGGCTTTTTATTTAAGCCTGGCATAAAAACTGTACTTTTTGGACAGGTGCGCGTAGGCAGAAAATGTCAGTTTTTGAGCGTAAAACTTAGCGTCACGAAACCGCCCCAAGGGTGGTGGGGTCTGTTCAGGGGGTCAAGTCCGTCAAGGTAAAGCGCGTAACCGGGGTCCTAAAGGGGCGCGGATAGCGGGGGCCTCGATTTTGCGCTTCAGGGGTCCCAAATATGAAAATTCTGCACTATTGCCTTCAGAGCTGTCTGACCCCCTTAAAACAGGTTTTTGGGGCTAAGGTCCACCTATGACCCTGAGGAAACTTACATTCGGACCCCCTGGGACCTTCTTAGGCCAAAACTGGAGAAAAAATTTTTTCGTGAAAATTTGAACTTTGCGACAGGTCCGCGTATGCAGAAAATTCAAGAAATTGCACATTTTGGTGCGGAGGATTCAGAGTCGCCAAACGGGCAGGTTGGTGG
The DNA here is from genome assembly GCA_025267735.1 of Mactra quadrangularis. Taxonomy (NCBI): domain Eukaryota; kingdom Metazoa; phylum Mollusca; class Bivalvia; order Venerida; family Mactridae; genus Mactra; species Mactra quadrangularis. Next base: position 11,261 of record JAMOLF010000195.1, read on the forward strand.
GTGGGGTTGGTCGGTGAAGTCAAATCGGTCAAGTAAACGGGCATAACCGGGGTTCGCAAGTCAAACGGGAAAGGGTGAGGCCAGGTAATGTTTCTCAATGGTTTCCTACTGTAATTAACAGGGATACTCAGCTCTATTCATCTCAGAGGTGTGAAAGCCCAGCCACGCAGGCGTTTGCGCGCTATATCCGTTGGAGATGGACCGGAACCGCCTATGAAATCCCCACTTTTGGCCTGGAAATGCCCCGGGATGACAATGTCATTGTCTCCCGGGGCATTTCCAGGCCAAAAGTGGGGATTTCATAGGCTTTTTATTTAAGCCTGGCATAAAAACTGTACTTTTTGGACAGGTGCGCGTAGGCAGAAAATGTCAGTTTTTGAGCGTAAAACTTAGCGTCACGAAACCGCCCCAAGGGTGGTGGGGTCTGTTCAGGGGGTCAAGTCCGTCAAGGTAAAGCGCGTAACCGGGGTCCTAAAGGGGCGCGGATAGCGGGGGCCTCGATTTTGCGCTTCAGGGGTCCCAAATATGAAAATTCTGCACTATTGCCTTCAGAGCTGTCTGACCCCCTTAAAACAGGTTTTTGGGGCTAAGGTCCACCTATGACCCTGAGGAAACTTACATTCGGACCCCCTGGGACCTTCTTAGGCCAAAACTGGAGAAAAAATTTTTTCGTGAAAATTTGAACTTTGCGACAGGTCCGCGTATGCAGAAAATTCAAGAAATTGCACATTTTGGTGCGGAGGATTCAGAGTCGCCAAACGGGCAGGTTGGTGGGTGGGGTTGGTCGGTGAAGTCAAATCGGTCAAGTAAACGGGCATAACCGGGGTTCGCAAGTCAAACGGGAAAGGGTGAGGCCAGGTAATGTTTCTCAATGGTTTCCTACTGTAATTAACAGGGATACTCAGCTCTATTCATCTCAGAGGTGTGAAAGCCCAGCCACGCAGGCGTTTGCGCGCTATATCCGTTGGAGATGGACCGGAACCGCCTATGAAATCCCCACTTTTGGCCTGGAAATGCCCCGGGATGACAATGTCATTGTCTCCCGGGGCATTTCCAGGCCAAAAGTGGGGATTTCATAGGCTTTTTATTTAAGCCTGGCATAAAAACTGTACTTTTTGGACAGGTGCGCGTAGGCAGAAAATGTCAGTTTTTGAGCGTAAAACTTAGCGTCACGAAACCGCCCCAAGGGTGGTGGGGTCTGTTCAGGGGGTCAAGTCCGTCAAGGTAAAGCGCGTAACCGGGGTCCTAAAGGGGCGCGGATAGCGGGGGCCTCGATTTTGCGCTTCAGGGGTCCCAAATATGAAAATTCTGCACTATTGCCTTCAGAGCTGTCTGACCCCCTTAAAACAGGTTTTTGGGGCTAAGGTCCACCTATGACCCTGAGGAAACTTACATTCGGACCCCCTGGGACCTTCTTAGGCCAAAACTGGAGAAAAAATTTTTTCGTGAAAATTTGAACTTTGCGACAGGTCCGCGTATGCAGAAAATTCAAGAAATTGCACATTTTGGTGCGGAGGATTCAGAGTCGCCAAACGGGCAGGTCGGTGGGTGGGGTTGGTCGGTGAAGTCAAATCGGTCAAGTAAACGGGCATAACCGGGGTTCGCAAGTCAAACGGGAAAGGGTGAGGCCAGGTAATGTTTCTCAATGGTTTCCTACTGTAATTAACAGGGATACTCAGCTCTATTCATCTCAGAGGTGTGAAAGCCCAGCCACGCAGGCGTTTGCGCGCTATATCCGTTGGAGATGGACCGGAACCGCCTATGAAATCCCCACTTTTGGCCTGGAAATGCCCCGGGATGACAATGTCATTGTCTCCCGGGGCATTTCCAGGCCAAAAGTGGGGATTTCATAGGCTTTTTATTTAAGCCTGGCATAAAAACTGTACTTTTTGGACAGGTGCGCGTAGGCAGAAAATGTCAGTTTTTGAGCGTAAAACTTAGCGTCACGAAACCGCCCCAAGGGTGGTGGGGTCTGTTCAGGGGGTCAAGTCCGTCAAGGTAAAGCGCGTAACCGGGGTCCTAAAGGGGCGCGGATAGCGGGGGCCTCGATTTTGCGCTTCAGGGGTCCCAAATATGAAAATTCTGCACTATTGCCTTCAGAGCTGTCTGACCCCCTTAAAACAGGTTTTTGGGGCTAAGGTCCACCTATGACCCTGAGGAAACTTACATTCGGACCCCCTGGGACCTTCTTAGGCCAAAACTGGAGAAAAAATTTTTTCGTGAAAATTTGAACTTTGCGACAGGTCCGCGTATGCAGAAAATTCAAGAAATTGCACAGTTTGGTGCGGAGGATTCAGAGTCGCCAAACGGGCAGGTCGGTGGGTGGGGTTGGTCGGTGAAGTCAAATCGGTCAAGTAAACGGGCATAACCGGGGTTCGCAAGTCAAACGGGAAAGGGTGAGGCCAGGTAATGTTTCTCAATGGTTTCCTACTGTAATTAACAGGGATACTCAGCTCTATTCATCTCAGAGGTGTGAAAGCCCAGCCACGCAGGCGTTTGCGCGCTATATCCGTTGGAGATGGACCGGAACCGCCTATGAAATCCCCACTTTTGGCCTGGAAATGCCCCGGGATGACAATGTCATTGTCTCCCGGGGCATTTCCAGGCCAAAAGTGGGGATTTCATAGGCTTTTTATTTAAGCCTGGCATAAAAACTGTACTTTTTGGACAGGTGCGCGTAGGCAGAAAATGTCAGTTTTTGAGCGTAAAACTTAGCGTCACGAAACCGCCCCAAGGGTGGTGGGGTCTGTTCAGGGGGTCAAGTCCGTCAAGGTAAAGCGCGTAACTGGGGTCCTAAAGGGGCGCGGATAGCGGGGGCCTTGATTTTGCGCTTCAGGGGTCCCAAATATGAAAATTCTGCACTATTGCCTTCAGAGCTGTTCTGACCCCCTTAAAACAGGTTTTTGGGGCTAAGGTCCACCTATGACCCTGAGGAAACTTACATTCGGACCCCCTGGGACCTTCTTAGGCCAAAACTGGAGAAAAAATTTTTTCGTGAAAATTTGAACTTTGCGACAGGTCCGCGTATGCAGAAAATTCAAGAAATTGCACATTTTGGTGCGGAGGATTCAGAGTCGCCAAACGGGCAGGTTGGTGGGTGGGGTTGGTCGGTGAAGTCAAATCGGTCAAGTAAACGGGCATAACCGGGGTTCGCAAGTCAAACGGGAAAGGGTGAGGCCAGGTAATGTTTCTCAATGGTTTCCTACTGTAATTAACAGGGATACTCAGCTCTATTCATCTCAGAGGTGTGAAAGCCCAGCCACGCAGGCGTTTGCGCGCTATATCCGTTGGAGATGGACCGGAACCGCCTATGAAATCCCCACATTTTGGCCTGGAAATGCCCCGGGATGACAATGTCATTGTCTCCCGGGGCATTTCCAGGCCAAAAGTGGGGATTTCATAGGCTTTTTATTTAAGCCTGGCATAAAAACTGTACTTTTTGGACAGGTGCGCGTAGGCAGAAAATGTCAGTTTTTGAGCGTAAAACTTAGCGTCACGAAACCGCCCCAAGGGTGGTGGGGTCTGTTCAGGGGGTCAAGTCCGTCAAGGTAAAGCGCGTAACCGGGGTCCTAAAGGGGCGCGGATTGTGGGGGCCTCGATTTTGCGCTTCAGGGGTCCCAAATATGAAAATTCTGCACTATTGCCTTCAGAGCTGTCTGACCCCCTTAAAACAGGTTTTTGGGGCTAAGGTCCACCTATGACCCTGAGGAAACTTACATTCGGACCCCCTGGGACCTTCTTAGGCCAAAACTGGAGAAAAAATTTTTTCGTGAAAATTTGAACTTTGCGACAGGTCCGCGTATGCAGAAAATTCAAGAAATTGCACATTTTGGTGCGGAGGATTCAGAGTCGCCAAACGGGCAGGTTGGTGGGTGGGGTTGGTCGGTGAAGTCAAATCGGTCAAGTAAACGGGCATAACCGGGGTTCGCAAGTCAAACGGGAAAGGGTGAGGCCAGGTAATGTTTCTCAATGGTTTCCTACTGTAATTAACAGGGATACTCAGCTCTATTCATCTCAGAGGTGTGAAAGCCCAGCCACGCAGGCGTTTGCGCGCTATATCCGTTGGAGATGGACCGGAACCGCCTATGAAATCCCCACTTTTGGCCTGGAAATGCCCCGGGATGACAATGTCATTGTCTCCCGGGGCATTTCCAGGCCAAAAGTGGGGATTTCATAGGCTTTTTATTTAAGCCTGGCATAAAAACTGTACTTTTTGGACAGGTGCGCGTAGGCAGAAAATGTCAGTTTTTGAGCGTAAAACTTAGCGTCACGAAACCGCCCCAAGGGTGGTGGGGTCTGTTCAGGGGGTCAAGTCCGTCAAGGTAAAGCGCGTAACCGGGGTCCTAAAGGGGCGCGGATAGCGGGGGCCTCGATTTTGCGCTTCAGGGGTCCCAAATATGAAAATTCTGCACTATTGCCTTCAGAGCTGTCTGACCCCCTTAAAACAGGTTTTTGGGGCTAAGGTCCACCTATGACCCTGAGGAAACTTACATTCGGACCCCCTGGGACCTTCTTAGGCCAAAACTGGAGAAAAAAATTTTTCGTGAAAATTTGAACTTTGCGACAGGTCCGCGTATGCAGAAAATTCAAGAAATTGCACATTTTGGTGCGGAGGATTCAGAGTCGCCAAACGGGCAGGTTGGTGGGTGGGGTTGGTCGGTACTGTAATTAACAGGGATACTCAGCTCTATTCATCTCAGAGGTGTGAAAGCCCAGCCACGCAGGCGTTTGCGCGCTATATCCGTTGGAGATGGACCGGAACCGCCTATGAAATCCCCACTTTTGGCCTGGAAATGCCCCGGGATGACAATGTCATTGTCTCCCGGGGCATTTCCAGGCCAAAAGTGGGGATTTCATAGGCTTTTTATTTAAGCCTGGCATAAAAACTGTACTTTTTGGACAGGTGCGCGTAGGCAGAAAATGTCAGTTTTTGAGCGTAAAACTTAGCGTCACGAAACCGCCCCAAGGGTGGTGGGGTCTGTTCAGGGGGTCAAGTCCGTCAAGGTAAAGCGCGTAACCGGGGTCCTAAAGGGGCGCGGATAGCGGGGGCCTCGATTTTGCGCTTCAGGGGTCCCAAATATGAAAATTCTGCACTATTGCCTTCAGAGCTGTCTGACCCCCTTAAAACAGGTTTTTGGGGCTAAGGTCCACCTATGACCCTGAGGAAACTTACATTCGGACCCCCTGGGACCTTCTTAGGCCAAAACTGGAGAAAAAAATTTTTCGTGAAAATTTGAACTTTGCGACAGGTCCGCGTATGCAGAAAATTCAAGAAATTGCACATTTTGGTGCGGAGGATTCAGAGTCGCCAAACGGGCAGGTTGGTGGGTGGGGTTGGTCGGTGAAGTCAAATCGGTCAAGTAAACGGGCATAACCGGGGTTCGCAAGTCAAACGGGAAAGGGTGAGGCCAGGTAATGTTTCTCAATGGTTTCCTACTGTAATTAACAGGGATACTCAGCTCTATTCATCTCAGAGGTGTGAAAGCCCAGCCACGCAGGCGTTTGCGCGCTATATCCGTTGGAGATGGACCGGAACCGCCTATGAAATCCCCACTTTTGGCCTGGAAATGCCCCGGGATGACAATGTCATTGTCTCCCGGGGCATTTCCAGGCCAAAAGTGGGGATTTCATAGGCTTTTTATTTAAGCCTGGCATAAAAACAGTACTTTTTGGACAGGTGCGCGAAGGCAGAAAATGTCAGTTTTTGAGCGTTAAAACTTAGCGTCACGAAACCGCCCCAAGGGTGGTGGGGTCTGTTCAGGGGGTCAAGTCCGTCAAGGTAAAGCGCGTAACCGGGGTCCTAAAGGGGCGCGGATAGCGGGGGCCTCGATTTTGCGCTTCAGGGGTCCCAAATATGAAAATTCTGCACTATTGCCTTCAGAGCTGTCTGACCCCCTTAAAACAGGTTTTTGGGGCTAAGGTCCACCTATGACCCTGAGGAAACTTACATTCGGACCCCCTGGGACCTTCTTAGGCCAAAACTGGAGAAAAAATTTTTTCGTGAAAATTTGAACTTTGCGACAGGTCCGCGTATGCAGAAAATTCAAGAAATTGCACATTTTGGTGCGGAGGATTCAGAGTCGCCAAACGGGCAGGTTGGTGGGTGGGGTTGGTCGGTGAAGTCAAATCGGTCAAGTAAACGGGCATAACCGGGATTCGCAAGTCAAACGGGAAAGGGTGAGGCCAGGTAATGTTTCTCAATGGTTTCCTACTGTAATTAACAGGGATACTCAGCTCTATTCATCTCAGAGGTGTGAAAGCCCAGCCACGCAGGCGTTTGCGCGCTAGGCGTTTGCGCGCTATATCCGTTGGAGATGGACCGGAACCGCCTATGAAATCCCCACTTTTGGCCTGGAAATGCCCCGCGATGACAATGTCATTGTCTCCCGGGGCATTTCCAGGCCAAAAGTGGGGATTTCATAGGCTTTTTATTTAAGCCTGGCATAAAAACTGTACTTTTTGGACAGGTGCGCGTAGGCAGAAAATGTCAGTTTTTGAGCGTAAAACTTAGCGTCACGAAACCGCCCCAAGGGTGATGGGGTCTGTTCAGGGGGTCAAGCCCGTCAAGGTAAAGCGCGTAACCGGGGTCCTAAAGGGGTGCGGATAGCGGGGGCCTCGATTTTGCGCTTCAGGGGTCCCAAATATGAAAATTCTGCACTATTGCCTTCAGAGCTGTCTGACCCCCTTAAAACAGGTTTTTGGGGCTAAGGTCCACCTATGACCCTGAGGAAACTTACATTCGGACCCCCTGGGACCTTCTTAGGCCAAAACTGGAGAAAAAAAATTTTCGTGAAATTTTGAACTTTGCGACAGGTCCGCGTATGCAGAAAATTCAAGAAATTGCACATTTTGGTGCGGAGGATTCAGAGTCGCCAAACGGGCACGTTGGTGGGTGGGGTTGGTTGGTGAAGTCAAATCGGTCAAGTAAACGGGCATAACGGGGGTTCGCAAGTCAAACGGGAAAGGGTGAGGCCAGGTAATGTTTCTCAATGGTTTCCTACTGTAATTAACAGGGATACTCAGTTCTATTCATCTCAGAGGTGTAAAAGCCCAGCCACGCAGGCGTTTGCGCGCTATATCCGTTGGAGATGGACCGGAACCGCCTATGAAATCCCCACTTTTGGCCTGGAAATGCCCCGGGATGACAATGTCATTGTCTCCCGGGGCATTTCCAGGCCAAAAGTGGGGATTTCATAGGCTTTTTATCTAAGCCTGGCATAAAAACTGTACTTTTTGGACAGGTGCGCGTAGGCAGAAAATGTCAGTTTTTGAGCGTAAAACTTAGCGTCACGAAACCGCCCCAAGGGTGATGGGGTCTGTTCAGGGGGTCAAGTCCGTCAAGGTAAAGCGCGTAACCGGGGTCCTAAAGGGGCGCGGATAGAGGGGGCCTCGATTTTGCGCTTCAGGGGTCCCAAATATGAAAATTCTGCACTATTGCCTTCAGAGCTGTCTGACCCCCTTAAAACAGGTTTTTGGGGCTAAGGTCCACCTATGACCCTGAGGAAACTTACATTCGGACCCCCTGGGACCTTCTTAGGCCAAAACTGGAGAAAAAAAATTTTCGTGAAATTTTGAACTTTGCGACAGGTCCGCGTATGCAGAAAATTCAAGAAATTGCACATTTTGGTGCGGAGGATTCAGAGTCGCCAAACGGGCACGTTGGTGGGTGGGGTTGGTCGGTGAAGTCAAATCGGTCAAGTAAACGGGCATAACGGGGGTTCGCAAGTCAAACGGGAAAGGGTGAGGCCAGGTAATGTTTCTCAATGGTTTCCTACTGTAATTAACAGGGATACTCAGTTCTATTCATCTCAGAGGTGTGAAAGCCCAGCCACGCAGGCGTTTGCGCGCTATATCCGTTAGAGATGGACCGGAACCGCCTATGAAATCCCCACTTTTGGCCTGGAAATGCCCCGGGATGACAATGTCATTGTCTCCCGGGGCATTTCCAGGCCAAAAGTGGGGATTTCATAGGCTTTTTATTTAAGCCTGGCATAAAAACTGTACTTTTTGGACAGGTGCGCGTAGGCAGAAAATGTCAGTTTTTGAGCGTAAAACTTAGCGTCACGAAACCGCCCCAAGGGTGATGGGGTCTGTTCAGGGGGTCAAGCCCGTCAAGGTAAAGCGCGTAACCGGGGTCCTAAAGGGGCGCGGATAGCGGGGGCCTCGATTTTGCGCTTCAGGGGTCCCAAATATGAAAATTCTGCACTATTGCCTTCAGAGCTGTCTGACCCCCTTAAAACAGGTTTTTGGGGCTAAGGTCCACCTATGACCCTGAGGAAACTTACATTCGGACCCCCTGGGACCTTCTTAGGCCAAAACTGGAGAAAAAAAATTTTCGTGAAATTTTGAACTTTGCGACAGGTCCGCGTATGCAGAAAATTCAAGAAATTGCACATTTTGGTGCGGAGGATTCAGAGTCGCCAAACGGGCACGTTGGTGGGTGGGGTTGGTTGGTGAAGTCAAATCGGTCAAGTAAACGGGCATAACGGGGGTTCGCAAGTCAAACGGGAAAGGGTGAGGCCAGGTAATGTTTCTCAATGGTTTCCTACTGTAATTAACAGGGATACTCAGTTCTATTCATCTCAGAGGTGTGAAAGCCCAGCCACGCAGGCGTTTGCGCGCTATATCCGTAGGAGATGGACCGGAACCGCCTATGAAATCCCCACTTTTGGCCTGGAAATGCCCCGGGATGACAATGTCATTGTCTCCCGGGGCATTTCCAGGCCAAAAGTGGGGATTTCATAGGCTATTTATCTAAGCCTGGCATAAAAACTGTACTTTTTGGACAGGTGCGCGTAGGCAGAAAATGTCAGTTTTTGAGCGTAAAACTTAGCGTCACGAAACCGCCCCAAGGGTGATGGGGTCTGTTCAGGGGGTCAAGTCCGTCAAGGTAAAGCGCGTAGCCGGGGTCCTAAAGGGGCGCGGATAGCGGGGGCCTGGATTTTGCGCTTCAGGGGTCCCAAATATGAAAATTCTGCACTATTGCCTTCAGAGCTGTCTGACCCCCTTAAAACAGGTTTTTGGGGCTAAGGTCCACCTATGACCCTGAGGAAACTTACATTCGGACCCCCTGGGACCTTCTTAGGCCAAAACTGGAGAAAAAAATTTTTCGTGAAATTTTGAACTTTGCGACAGGTCCGCGTATGCAGAAAATTCAAGAAATTGCACATTTTGGTGGGGAGGATTCAGAGTCGCCAAACGGGCACGTTGGTGGGTGGGGTTGGTCGGTGAAGTCAAATCGGTCAAGTAAACGGGCATAACGGGGGTTCGCAAGTCAAACGGGAAAGGGTGAGGCCAGGTAATGTTTCTCAATGGTTTCCTACTGTAATTAACAGGGATACTCAGTTCTATTCATCTCAGAGGTGTGAAAGCCCAGCCACGCAGGCGTTTGCGCGCTATATCCGTTGGAGATGGACCGGAACCGCCTATGAAATCCCCACTTTTGGCCTGGAAATGCCCCGGGATGACAATGTCATTGTCTCCCGGGGCATTTCCAGGCCAAAAGTGGGGATTTCATAGGCTTTTTATTTAAGCCTGGCATAAAAACTGTACTTTTTGGACAGGTGCGCGTAGGCAGAAAATGTCAGTTTTTGAGCGTAAAACTTAGCGTCACGAAACCGCCCCAAGGGTGATGGGGTCTGTTCAGGGGGTCAAGCCCGTCAAGGTAAAGCGCGTAACCGGGGTCCTAAAGGGGCGCGGATAGCGGGGGCCTCGATTTTGCGCTTCAGGGGTCCCAAATATGAAAATTCTGCACTATTGCCTTCAGAGCTGTCTGACCCCCTTAAAACAGGTTTTTGGGGCTAAGGTCCACCTATGACCCTGAGGGAACTTACATTCGGACCCCCTGGGACCTTCTTAGGCCAAAACTGGAGAAAAAAAATTTTCGTGAAATTTTGAACTTTGCGACAGGTCCGCGTATGCAGAAAATTCAAGAAATTGCACATTTTGGTGCGGAGGATTCAGAGTCGCCAAACGGGCACGTTGGTGGGTGGGGTTGGTTGGTGAAGTCAAATCGGTCAAGTAAACGGGCATAACGGGGGTTCGCAAGTCAAACAGGAAAGGGTGAGGCCAGGTAATGTTTCTCAATGGTTTCCTACTGTAATTAACAGGGATACTCAGTTCTATTCATCTCAGAGGTGTGAAAGCCCAGCCACGCAGGCGTTTGCGCGCTATATCCGTTGGAGATGGACCGGAACCGCCTATAAAATCCCCACTTTTGGCCTGGAAATGCCCCGGGATGACAATGTCATTGTCTCCCGGGGCATTTCCAGGCCAAAAGTGGGGATTTCATAGGCTTTTTATCTAAGCCTGGCATAAAAACTGTACTTTTTGGACAGGTGCGCGTAGGCAGAAAATGTCAGTTTTTGAGCGTAAAACTTAGTGTCACGAAACCGCCCCAAGGGTGATGGGGTCTGTTCAGGGGGTCAAGTCCGTCAAGGTAAAGCGCGTAACCGGGGTCCTAAAGGGGCGCGGATAGCGGGGGCCTCGATTTTGCGCTTCAGGGGTCCCAAATATGAAAATTCTGCACTATTGCCTTCAGAGCTGTCTGACCCCCTTAAAACAGGTTTTTGGGGCTAAGGTCCACCTATGACCCTGAGGAAACTTACATTCGGACCCCCTGGGACCTTCTTAGGCCAAAACTGGAGAAAAAAAAATTTCGTGAAATTTTGAACTTTGCGACAGGTCCGCGTATGCAGAAAATTCAAGAAATTGCACATTTTGGTGCGGAGGATTCAGAGTCGCCAAACGGGCACGTTGGTGGGTGGGGTTGGTTGGTGAAGTCAAATCGGTCAAGTAAACGGGCATAACGGGGGTTCCCAAGTCAAACGGGAAAGGGTGAGGCCAGGTAATGTTTCTCAATGGTTTCCTACTGTAATTAACAGGGATACTCAGTTCTATTCATCTCAGAGGTGTGAAAGCCCAGCCACGCAGGCGTTTGCGCGCTATATCCGTTGGAGATGGACCGGAACCGCCTATGAAATCCCCACTTTTGGCCTGGAAATGCCCCGGGATGACAATGTCATTGTCTCCAGGGGCATTTCCAGGCCAAAAGTGGGGATTTCATAGGCTTTTTATTTAAGCCTGGCATAAAAACTGTACTTTTTGGACAGGTGCGCGTAGGCAGAAAATGTCAGTTTTTGAGCGTAAAACTTAGCGTCACGAAACCGCCCCAAGGGTGATGGGGTCTGTTCAGGGGGTCAAGTCCGTCAAGGTAAAGCGCGTAACCGGGGTCCTAAAGGGGCGCGGATAGCGGGGGCCTCGATTTTGCGCTTCAGGGGTCCCAAATATGAAAATTCTGCACTATTGCCTTCAGAGCTGTCTGACCCCCTTAAAACAGGTTTTTGGGGCTAAGGTCCACCTATGACCCTGAGGAAACTTACATTCGGACCCCCTGGGACCTTCTTAGGCCAAAACTGGAGAAAAAAAAATTTCGTGAAATTTTGAACTTTGCGACAGGTCCGCGTATGCAGAAAATTCAAGAAATTGCACATTTTGGTGCGGAGGATTCAGAGTCGCCAAACGGGCACGTTGGTGGGTGGGGTTGGTTGGTGAAGTCAAATCGGTCAAGTAAACGGGCATAACGGGGGTTCGCAAGTCAAACGGGAAAGGGTGAGGCCAGGTAATGTTTCTCAATGGTTTCCTACTGTAATTAACAGGGATACTCAGTTCTATTCATCTCAGAGGTGTGAAAGCCCAGCCACGCAGGCGTTTGCGCGCTATATCCGTTGGAGATGGACCGGAACCGCCTATGAAATCCCCACTTTTGGCCTGGAAATGCCCCGGGATGACAATGTCATTGTCTCCCGGGGCATTTCCAGGCCAAAAGTGGGGATTTCATAGGCTTTTTATCTAAGCCTGGCATAAAAACTGTACTTTTTGGACAGGTGCGCGTAGGCAGAAAATGTCAGTTTTTGAGCGTAAAACTTAGCGTCACGAAACCGCCCCAAGGGTGATGGGGTCTGTTCAGGGGGTCAAGTCCGTCAAGGTAAAGCGCGTAACCGGGGTCCTAAAGGGGCGCGGATAGCGGGGGCCTCGATTTTGCGCTTCAGGGGTCCCAAATATGAAAATTCTGCACTATTGCCTTCAGAGCTGTCTGACCCCCTTAAAACAGGTTTTTGGGGCTAAGGTCCACCTATGACCCTGAGGAAACTTACATTCGGACCCCCTGGGACCTTCTTAGGCCAAAACTGGAGAAAAATTTTTTTCGTGAAATTTTGAACTTTGCGACAGGTCCGCGTATGCAGAAAATTCAAGAAATTGCACATTTTGGTGCGGAGGATTCAGAGTCGCCAAACGGGCACGTTGGTGGGTGGGGTTGGTCGGTGAAGTCAAATCGGTCAAGTAAACGGGCATAACGGGGGTTCGCAAGTCAAACGGGAAAGGGTGAGGCCAGGTAATGTTTCTCAATGGTTTCCTACTGTAATTAACAGGGATACTCAGTTCTATTCATCTCAGAGGTGTGAAAGCCCAGCCACGCAGGCGTTTGCGCGCTATATCCGTTGGAGATGGACCGGAACCGCCTATGAAATCCCCACTTTTGGCCTGGAAATGCCCCGGGATGACAATGTCATTGTCTCCCGGGGCATTTCCAGGCCAAAAGTGGGGATTTCATAGGCTTTTTATTTAAGCCTGGCATAAAAACTGTACTTTTTGGACAGGTGCGCGTAGGCAGAAAATGTCAGTTTTTGAGCGTAAAACTTAGCGTCACGAAACCGCCCCAAGGGTGATGGGGTCTGTTCAGGGGGTCAAGCCCGTCAAGGTAAAGCGCGTAACCGGGGTCCTAAAGGGGCGCGGATAGCGGGGGCCTCGATTTTGCGCTTCAGGGGTCCCAAATATGAAAATTCTGCACTATTGCCTTCAGAGCTGTCTGACCCCCTTAAAACAGGTTTTTGGGGCTAAGGTCCACCTATGACCCTGAGGAAACTTACATTCGGACCCCCTGGGACCTTCTTAGGCCAAAACTGGAGAAAAAAAATTTTCGTGAAATTTTGAACTTTGTGACAGGTCCGCGTATGCAGAAAATTCAAGAAATTGCACATTTTGGTGCGGAGGATTCAGAGTCGCCAAACGGGCACGTTGGTGGGTGGGGTTGGTCGGTGAAGTCAAATCGGTCAAGTAAACGGGCATAACGGGGGTTCCCAAGTCAAACGGGAAAGGGTGAGGCCAGGTAATGTTTCTCAATGGTTTCCTACTGTAATTAACAGGGATACTCAGTTCTATTCATCTCAGAGGTGTGAAAGCCCAGCCACGCAGGCGTTTGCGCGCTATATCCGTTGGAGATGGACCGGAACCGCCTATGAAATCCCCACTTTTGGCCTGGAAATGCCCCGGGATGACAATGTCATTGTCTCCCGGGGCATTTCCAGGCCAAAAGTGGGGATTTCATAGGCTTTTTATTTAAGCCTGGCATAAAAACTGTACTTTTTGGACAGGTGCGCGTAGGCAGAAAATGTCAGTTTTTGAGCGTAAAACTTAGCGTCACGAAACCGCCCCAAGGGTGATGGGGTCTGTTCAGGGGGTCAAGCCCGTCAAGGTAAAGCGCGTAACCGGGGTCCTAAAGGGGCGCGGATAGCGGGGGCCTCGATTTTGCGCTTCAGGGGTCCCAAATATGAAAATTCTGCACTATTGCCTTCAGAGCTGTCTGACCCCCTTAAAACAGGTTTTTGGGGCTAAGGTCCACCTATGACCCTGAGGAAACTTACATTCGGACCCCCTGGGACCTTCTTAGGCCAAAACTGGAGAAAAAATTTTTTCGTGAAATTTTGAACTTTGCGACAGGTCCGCGTATGCAGAAAATTCAAGAAATTGCACATTTTGGTGCGGAGGATTCAGAGTCGCCAAACGGGCACGTTGGTGGGTGGGGTTGGTCGGTGAAGTCAAATCGGTCAAGTAAACGGGCATAACGGGGGTTCGCAAGTCAAACGGGAAAGGGTGAGGCCAGGAAATGTTTCTCAATGGTTTCCTACTGTAATTAACAGGGATACTCAGTTCTATTCATCTCAGAGGTGTGAAAGCCCAGCCACGCAGGCGTTTGCGCGCTATATCCGTTGGAGATGGACCGGAACCGCCTATGAAATCCCCACTTTTGGCCTGGAAATGCCCCGGGATGACAATGTCATTGTCTCCCGGGGCATTTCCAGGCCAAAAGTGGGGATTTCATAGGCTTTTTATCTAAGCCTGGCATAAAAACTGTACTTTTTGGACAGGAGCGCGTAGGCAGAAAATGTCAGTTTTTGAGCGTAAAACTTAGCGTCACGAAACCGCCCCAAGGGTGATGGGGTCTGTTCAGGGGGTCAAGTCCGTCAAGGTAAAGCGCGTAACCGGGGTCCTAAAGGGGCGCGGATAGCGGGGGCCTCGATTTTGCGCTTCAGGGGTCCCAAATATGAAAATTCTGCACTATTGCCTTCAGAGCTGTCTGACCCCCTTAAAACAGGTTTTTGGGGCTAAGGTCCACCTATGACCCTGAGGAAACTTACATTCGGACCCCCTGGGACCTTCTTAGGCCAAAACTGGAGAAAAAAAATTTTCGTGAAATTTTGAACTTTGCGACAGGTCCGCGTATGCAGAAAATTCAAGAAATTGCACATTTTGGTGCGGAGGATTCAGAGTCGCCAAACGGGCACGTTGGTGGGTGGGGTTGGTCGGTGAAGTCAAATCGGTCAAGTAAACGGGCATAGCGGGGGTTCCCAAGTCAAACGGGAAAGGGTGAGGCCAGGTAATGTTTCTCAATGGTTTCCTACTGTAATTAACAGGGATACTCAGTTCTATTCATCTCAGAGGTGTGAAAGCCCAGCCACGCAGGCGTTTGCGCGCTAAATCCGTTGGAGATGGACCGGAACCGCCTATGAAATCCCCACTTTTGGCCTGGAAATGCCCCGGGATGACAATGTCATTGTCTCCCGGGGCATTTCCAGGCCAAAAGTGGGGATTTCATAGGCTTTTTATTTAAGCCTGGCATAAAAACTGTACTTTTTGGACAGGTGCGCGTAGGCAGAAAATGTCAGTTTTTGAGCGTAAAACTTAGCGTCACGAAACCGCCCCAAGGGTGATGGGGTCTGTTCAGGGGGTCAAGTCCGTCAAGGTAAAGCGCGTAACCGGGGTCCTAAAGGGGCGCGGATAGCGGGGGCCTCGATTTTGCGCTTCAGGGGTCCCAAATATGAAAATTCTGCACTATTGCCTTCAGAGCTGTCTGACCCCCTTAAAACAGGTTTTTGGGGCTAAGGTCCACCTATGACCCTGAGGAAACTTACATTCGGACCCCCTGGGACCTTCTTAGGCCAAAACTGGAGAAAAAAAATTTTCGTGAAATTTTGAACTTTGCGACAGGTCCGCGTATGCAGAAAATTCAAGAAATTGCACATTTTGGTGCGGAGGATTCAGAGTCGCCAAACGGGCACGTTGGTGGGTGGGGTTGGTCGGTGAAGTCAAATCGGTCAAGTAAACGGGCATAACGGGGGTTCGCAAGTCAAACGGGAAAGGGTGAGGCCAGGTAATGTTTCTCAATGGTTTCCTACTGTAATTAACAGGGATACTCAGTTCTATTCATCTCAGAGGTGTGAAAGCCCAGCCACGCAGGCGTTTGCGCGCTATATCCGTTGGAGATGGACCGGAACCGCCTATGAAATCCCCACTTTTGGCCTGGAAATGCCCCGGGATGACAATGTCATTGTCTCCCGGGGCATTTCCAGGCCAAAAGTGGGGATTTCATAGGCTTTTTATTTAAGCCTGGCATAAAAACTGTACTTTTTGGACAGGTGCGCGTAGGCAGAAAATGTCAGTTTTTGAGCGTAAAACTTAGCGTCACGAAACCGCCCCAAGGGTGATGGGGTCTGTTCAGGGGGTCAAGCCCGTCAAGGTAAAGCGCGTAACCGGGGTCCTAAAGGGGCGCGGATAGCGGGGGCCTCGATTTTGCGCTTCAGGTGTCCCAAATATGAAAATTCTGCACTATTGCCTTCAGAGCTGTCTGACCCCCTTAAAACAGGTTTTTTGGGGCTAAGGTCCACCTATGACCCTGAGGAAACTTACATTCGGACCCCCTGGGACCTTCTTAGGCCAAAACTGGAGAAAAAAAATTTTCGTGAAATTTTGAACTTTGCGACAGGTCCGCGTATGCAGAAAATTCAAGAAATTGCACATTTTGGTGCGGAGGATTCAGAGTCGCCAAACAGGCACGTTGGTGGGTGGGGTTGGTTGGTGAAGTCAAATCGGTCAAGTAAACGGGCATAACGGGGGTTCCCAAGTCAAACGGGAAAGGGTGAGGCCAGGTAATGTTTCTCAATGGTTTCCTACTGTAATTAACAGGGATACTCAGTTCTATTCATCTCAGAGGTGTGAAAGCCCAGCCACGCAGGCGTTTGCGCGCTATATCCGTTGGAGATGGACCGGAACCGCCTATGAAATCCCCACTTTTGGCCTGGAAATGCCCCGGGATGACAATGTCATTGTCTCCCGGGGCATTTCCAGGCCAAAAGTGGGGATTTCATAGGCTTTTTATCTAAGCCTGGCATAAAAACTGTACTTTTTGGACAGGTGCGCGTAGGCAGAAAATGTCAGTTTTTGAGCGTAAAACTTAGCGTCACGAAACCGCCCCAAGGGTGATGGGGTCTGTTCAGGGGGTCAAGTCCGTCAAGGTAAAGCGCGTAACCGGGGTCCTAAAGGGGCGCGGATAGCGGGGGCCTCGATTTTGCGCTTCAGGGGTCCCAAATATGAAAATTCTGCACTATTGCCTTCAGAGCTGTCTGACCCCCTTAAAACAGGTTTTTGGGGCTAAGGTCCACCTATGACCCTGAGGAAACTTACATTCGGACCCCCTGGGACCTTCTTAGGCCAAAACTGGAGAAAAAATTTTTTCGTGAAATTTTGAACTTTGCGACAGGTCCGCGTATGCAGAAAATTCAAGAAATTGCACATTTTGGTGCGGAGGATTCAGAGTCGCCAAACGGGCACGTTGGTGGGTGGGGTTGGTCGGTGAAGTCAAATCGGTCAAGTAAACGGGCATAACGGGGGTTCGCAAGTCAAACGGGAAAGGGTGAGGCCAGGAAATGTTTCTCAATGGTTTCCTACTGTAATTAACAGGGATACTCAGTTCTATTCATCTCAGAGGTGTGAAAGCCCAGCCACGCAGGCGTTTGCGCGCTATATCCGTTGGAGATGGACCGGAACCGCCTATGAAATCCCCACTTTTGGCCTGGAAATGCCCCGGGATGACAATGTCATTGTCTCCCGGGGCATTTCCAGGCCAAAAGTGGGGATTTCATAGGCTTTTTATCTAAGCCTGGCATAAAAACTGTACTTTTTGGACAGGTGCGCGTAGGCAGAAAATGTCAGTTTTTGAGCGTAAAACTTAGCGTCACGAAACCGCCCCAAGGGTGATGGGGTCTGTTCAGGGGGTCAAGTCCGTCAAGGTAAAGCGCGTAACCGGGGTCCTAAAGGGGCGCGGATAGCGGGGGCCTCGATTTTGCGCTTCAGGGGTCCCAAATATGAAAATTCTGCACTATTGCCTTCAGAGCTGTCTGACCCCCTTAAAACAGGTTTTTAAGGCTAAGGTCCACCTATGACCCTGAGGAAACTTACATTCGGACCCCCTGGGACCTTCTTAGGCCAAAACTGGAGAAAAATTTTTTTCGTGATATTTTGAACTTTGCGACAGGTCCGCGTATGCAGAAAATTCAAGAAATTGCACATTTTGGTGCGGAGGATTCAGAGTCGCCAAACGGGCACGTTGGTGGGTGGGGTTGGTCGGTGAAGTCAAATCGGTCAAGTAAACGGGCATAACGGGGGTTCGCAAGTCAAACGGGAAAGGGTGAGGCCAGGTAATGTTTCTCAATGGTTTCCTACTGTAATTAACAGGGATACTCAGTTCTATTCATCTCAGAGGTGTGAAAGCCCAGCCACGCAGGCGTTTGCGCGCTATATCCGTTGGAGATGGACCGGAACCGCCTATGAAATCCCCACTTTTGGCCTGGAAATGCCCCGGGATGACAATGTCATTGTCTCCCGGGGCATTTCCAGGCCAAAAGTGGGGATTTCATAGGCTTTTTATTTAAGCCTGGCATAAAAACTGTACTTTTTGGACAGGTGCGCGTAGGCAGAAAATGTCAGTTTTTGAGCGTAAAACTTAGCGTCACGAAACCGCCCCAAGGGTGATGGGGTCTGTTCAGGGGGTCAAGTCCGTCAAGGTAAAGCGCGTAACCGGGGTCCTAAAGGGGCGCGGATAGCGGGGGCCTCGATTTTGCGCTTCAGGGGTCCCAAATATGAAAATTCTGCACTATTGCCTTCAGAGCTGTCTGACCCCCTTAAAACAGGTTTTTGGGGCTAAGGTCCACCTATGACCCTGAGGAAACTTACATTCGGACCCCCCTGGGACCTTCTTAGGCCAAAACTGGAGAAAAAAAATTTTCGTGAAATTTTGAACTTTGTGACAGGTCCGCGTATGCAGAAAATTCAAGAAATTGCACATTTTGGTGCGGAGGATTCAGAGTCGCCAAACGGGCACGTTGGTGGGTGGGGTTGGTCGGTGAAGTCAAATCGGTCAAGTAAACGGGCATAACGGGGGTTCGCAAGTCAAACGGGAAAGGGTGAGGCCAGGTAATGTTCTCAATGGTTTCCTACTGTAATTAACAGGGATACTCAGTTCTATTCATCTCAGAGGTGTGAAAGCCCAGCCACGCAGGCGTTTGCGCGCTATATCCGTTGGAGATGGGACGGAACCGCCTATGAAATCCCCACTTTTGGCCTGGAAATGCCCCGGGATGACAATGTCATTGTCTCCCGGGGCATTTCCAGGCCAAAAGTGGGGATTTCATAGGCTTTTTATTTAAGCCTGGCATAAAAAACTGTACTTTTTGGACAGGTGCGCGTAGGCAGAAAATGTCAGTTTTTGAGCGTAAAACTTAGCGTCACGAAACTGCCCCAAGGGTGATGGGGTCTGTTCAGGGGGTCAAGTCCGTCAAGGTAAAGCGCGTAACCGGGGTCCTAAAGGGGCGCGGATAGCGGGGGCCTCGATTTTGCGCTTCAGGGGTCCCAAATATGAAAATTCTGCACTATTGCCTTCAGAGCTGTCTGACCCCCTTAAAACAGGTTTTTGGGGCTAAGGTCCACCTATGACCCTGAGGAAACTTACATTCGACCCCCTGGGACCTTCTTAGGCCAAAACTGGAGAAAAAAAATTTTCGTAAAATTTTGAACTTTGCGACAGGTCCGCGTATGCAGAAAATTCAAGAAATTGCACATTTTGGTGCGGAGGATTCAGAGTCGCCAAACGGGCACGTTGGTGGGTGGGGTTGGTCGGTGAAGTCAAATCGGTCAAGTAAACGGGCATAACGGGGGTTCGCAAGTCAAACGGGAAAGGGTGAGGCCAGGTAATGTTTCTCAATGGTTTCCTACTGTAATTAACAGGGATACTCAGTTCTATTCATCTCAGAGGTGTGAAAGCCCAGCCACGCAGGCGTTTGCGCGCTATATCCGTTGGAGATGGACTGGAACCGCCTATGAAATCCCCCACTTTTGGCCTGGAAATGCCCCGGGATGACAATGTCATTGTCTCCCGGGGCATTTCCAGGCCAAAAGTGGGGATTTCATAGGCTTTTTATCTAAGCCTGGCATAAAAACTGTACTTTTTGGACAGGTGCGCGTAGGCAGAAATGTCAGTTTTTGAGCGTAAAACTTAGCGTCACGAAACCGCCCCAAGGGTGATGGGGTCTGTTCAGGGGGGTCAAGTCCGTCAAGGTAAAGCGCGTAACCGGGGTCCTAAAGGGGCGCGGATAGCGGGGGCCTCGATTTTGCGCTTCAGGGGTCCCAAATATGAAAATTCTGCACTATTGCCTTCAGAGCTGTCTGACCCCCTTAAAACAGGTTTTTGGGGCTAAGGTCCACCTATGACCCTGAGGAAACTTACATTCGGACCCCCTGGGACCTTCTTAGGCCAAAACTGGAGAAAAAATTTTTTCGTGAAATTTTGAACTTTGCGACAGGTCCGCGTATGCAGAAAATTCAAGAAATTGCACATTTTGGTGCGGAGGATTCAGAGTCGCCAAACGGGCACGTTGGTGGGTGGGGTTGGTCGGTGAAGTCAAATCGGTCAAGTAAACGGGCATAACGGGGGTTCGCAAGTCAAACGGGAAAGGGTGAGGCCAGGTAATGTTTCTCAATGGTTTCCTACTGTAATTAACAGGGATACTCAGTTCTATTCATCTCAGAGGTGTGAAAGCCCAGCCACGCAGGCGTTTGCGCGCTATATCCGTTGGAGATGGACCGGAACCCGCCTATGAAATCCCCACTTTTGGCCTGGAAATGCCCCGGGATGACAATGTCATTGTCTCCCGGGGCATTTCCAGGCCAAAAGTGGGGATTTCATAGGCTTTTTATTTAAGCCTGGCATAAAAACTGTACTTTTTGGACAGGTGCGCGTAGGCAGAAAATGTCAGTTTTTGAGCGTAAAACTTAGCGTCACGAAACCGCCCCAAGGGTGATGGGGTCTGTTCAGGGGGTCAAGTCCGTCAAGGTAAAGCGCGTAACCGGGGTCCTAAAGGGGCGCGGATAGCGGGGGCCTCGATTTTGCGCTTCAGGGGTCCCAAATATGAAAATTCTGCACTATTGCCTTCAGAGCTGTCTGACCCCCTTAAAACAGGTTTTTGGGGCTAAGGTCCACCTATGACCCTGAGGAAACTTACATTCGGACCCCCTGGGACCTTCTTAGGCCAAAACTGGAGAAAAAATTTTTTCGTGAAATTTTGAACTTTGCGACAGGTCCGCGTATGCAGAAAATTCAAGAAATTGCACATTTTGGTGCGGAGGATTCAGAGTCGCCAAACGGGCACGTTGGTGGGTGGGGTTGGTCGGTGAAGTCAAATCGGTCAAGTAAACGGGCATAACGGGGGTTCGCAAGTCAAACGGGAAAGGGTGAGGCCAGGTAATGTTTCTCAATGGTTTCCTACTGTAATTAACAGGGATACTCAGTTCTATTCATCTCAGAGGTGTGAAAGCCCAGCCACGCAGGCGTTTGCGCGCTATATCCGTTGGAGATGGACCGGAACCGCCTATGAAATCCCCACTTTTGGCCTGGAAATGCCCCGGGATGACAATGTCATTGTCTCCCGGGGCATTTCCAGGCCAAAAGTGGGGATTTCATAGGCTTTTTATTTAAGCCTGGCATAAAAACTGTACTTTTTGGACAGGTGCGCGTAGGCAGAAAATGTCAGTTTTTGAGCGTAAAACTTAGCGTCACGAAACCGCCCCAAGGGTGATGGGGTCTGTTCAGGGGGGTCAAGTCCGTCAAGGTAAAGCGCGTAACCGGGGTCCTAAAGGGGCGCGGATAGCGGGGGCCTCGATTTTGCGCTTCAGGGGTCCCAAATATGAAAATTCTGCACTATTGCCTTCAGAGCTGTCTGACCCCCTTTAAAACAGGTTTTTGGGGCTAAGGTCCACCTATGACCCTGAGGAAACTTACATTCGGACCCCCTGGGACCTTCTTAGGCCAAAACTGGAGAAAAAAATTTTTCGTGAAATTTTGAACTTTGCGACAGGTCCGCGTATGCAGAAAATTCAAGAAATTGCACATTTTGGTGCGGAGGATTCAGAGTCGCCAAACGGGCACGTTGGTGGGTGGGGTTGGTCGGTGAAGTCAAATCGGTCAAGTAAACGGGCATAACGGGGGTTCGCAAGTCAAACGGGAAAGGGTGAGGCCAGGTAATGTTTCTCAATGGTTTCCTACTGTAATTAACAGGGATACTCAGTTCTATTCATCTCAGAGGTGTGAAAGCCCAGCCACGCAGGCGTTTGCGCGCTATATCCGTTGGAGATGGACTGGAACCGCCTATGAAATCCCCACTATTGGCCTGGAAATGCCCCGGGATGACAATGTCATTGTCTCCCGGGGCATTTCCAGGCCAAAAGTGGGGATTTCATAGGCTTTTTATTTAAGCCTGGCATAAAACTGTACTTTTTGGACAGGTGCGCGTAGGCAGAAAATGTCAGTTTTTGAGCGTAAAACTTAGCGTCACGAAACCGCCCCAAGGGTGATGGGGTCTGTTCAGGGGGTCAAGCCCGTCAGGTAAAGCGCGTAACGGGGTCCTAAAGGGGCGCGGATAGCGGGGGCCTCGATTTTGCGCTTCAGGGGTCCCAAATATGAAAATTCTGCACTATTGCCTTCAGAGCTGTCTGACCCCCTTAAAACAGGTTTTTTGGGGCTAAGGTCCACCTATGACCCTGAGGAAACTTACATTCGGACCCCCTGGGACCTTCTTAGGCCAAAACTGGAGAAAAAAAATTTTCGTGAAATTTTGAACTTTGTGACAGGTCCGCGTATGCAGAAAATTCAAGAATTGCACATTTTGGTGCGGAGGATTCAGAGTCGCCAAACGGGCACGTTGGTGGTGGGGTGGTCGGTGAAGTCAAATCGGTCAAGTAAACGGGCATAACGGGGGTTCGCAAGTCAAACGGGAAAGGGTGAGGCCAGGTAATGTTTCTCAATGGTTTCCTACTGTAATTAACAGGGATACTCAGTTCTATTCATCTCAGAGGTGTGAAAGCCCAGCCACGCAGGCGTTTGCGCGCTATATCCGTTGGAGATGGACCGGAACCGCCTATGAAATCCCCACTTTTGCCTGGAAATGCCCCGGGATGACAATGTCATTGTCTCCCGGGGCATTTCCAGGCCAAAAGTGGGGGATTTCATAGGCTTTTTATTTAAGCCTGGCATAAAAACTGTACTTTTTGGACAGGTGCGCGTAGGCAGAAAATGTCAGTTTTTGAGCGTAAAACTTAGCGTCACGAAACCGCCCCAAGGGTGATGGGGTCTGTTCAGGGGGTCAAGTCTGTCAAGGTAAAGCGCGTAACCGGGGTCCTAAAGGGGCGCGGATAGCGGGGGGCCTCGATTTTGCGCTTCAGGGGTCCCAAATATGAAAATTCTGCACTATTGCCTTCAGAGCTGTCTGACCCCCTTAAAACAGGTTTTTGGGGCTAAGGTCCACCTATGACCCTGAGGAAACTTACATTCGGACCCCCTGGGACCTTCTTAGGCCAAAACTGGAGAAAAAAAATTTTCTGTGAAATTTTGAACTTTGTGACAGGTCCGCGTATGCAGAAAATTCAAGAAATTGCACATTTTGGTGCGGAGGATTCAGAGTCGCCAAACGGGCACGTTGGTGGGTGGGGTTGGTCGGTGAAGTCAAATCGGTCAAGTAAACGGGCATAACGGGGGTTCCCAAGTCAAACGGGAAAGGGTGAGGCCAGGTAATGTTTCTCAATGGTTTCCTACTGTAATTAACAGGGATACTCAGTTCTATTCATCTCAGAGGTGTGAAAGCCCAGCCACGCAGGCGTTTGCGCGCTATATCCGTTGGAGATGGACCGGAACCGCCTATGAAATCCCCACTTTTGGCCTGGAAATGCCCCGGGATGACAATGTCATTGTCTCCCGGGGCATTTCCAGGCCAAAAGTGGGGATTTCATAGGCTTTTTATTTAAGCCTGGCATAAAAACTGTACTTTTTGGACAGGTGCGCGTAGGCAGAAAATGTCAGTTTTTGAGCGTAAAACTTAGCGTCACGAAACCGCCCCAAGGGTGATGGGGTCTGTTCAGGGGGGTCAAGTCCGTCAAGGTAAAGCGCGTAACCGGGGTCCTAAAGGGGCGCGGATAGCGGGGGGCCTCGATTTTGCGCTTCAGGGGTCCCAAATATGAAAATTCTGCACTATTGCCTTCAGAGCTGTCTGACCCCCTTAAAACAGGTTTTTGGGGCTAAGGTCCACCAATGACCCTGAGGAAACTTACATTCGGACCCCCTGGGACCTTCTTAGGCCAAAACTGGAGAAAAAATTTTTTCGTGAAATTTTGAACTTTGCGACAGGTCCGCGTATGCAGAAAATTCAAGAAATTGCACATTTTGGTGCGGAGGATTCAGAGTCGCCAAACGGGCACGTTGGTGGGTGGGGTTGGTCGGTGAAGTCAAATCGGTCAAGTAAACGGGCATAACGGGGGTTCGCAAGTCAAACGGGAAAGGGTGAGGCCAGGTAATGTTTCTCAATGGTTTCCTACTGTAATTAACAGGATACTCAGTTCTATTCATCTCAGAGGTGTGAAAGCCCAGCCACGCAGGCGTTTGCGCGCTATATCCGTTGGAGATGGACCGGAACCGCCTATGAAATCCCCACTATTGGCCTGGAAATGCCCCGGGATGACAATGTCATTGTCTCCCGGGGCATTTCCAGGCCAAAAGTGGGGATTTCATAGGCTTTTTATTTAAGCCTGGCATAAAAACTGTACTTTTTGGACAGGTGCGCGTAGGCAGAAAATGTCAGTTTTTGAGCGTAAAACTTAGCGTCACGAAACCGCCCCAAGGGTGATGGGGTCTGTTCAGGGGGTCAAGCCCGTCAAGGTAAAGCGCGTAACCGGGGTCCTAAAGGGGCGCGGATAGCGGGGGCCTCGATTTGCGCTTCAGGGGTCCCAAATATGAAAATTCTGCACTATTGCCTTCAGAGCTGTCTGACCCCCTTAAAACAGGTTTTTGGGGCTAAGGTCCACCTATGACCCTGAGGAAACTTACATTCGGACCCCCTGGGACCTTCTTAGGCCAAAACTGGAGAAAAAAAATTTTCGTGAAATTTTGAACTTTGTGACAGGTCCGCGTATGCAGAAAATTCAAGAAATTGCACATTTTGGTGCGGAGGATTCAGAGTCGCCAAACGGGCACGTTGGTGGGTGGGGTTGGTTGGTGAAGTCAAATCGGTCAAGTAAACGGGCATAACGGGGGTTCGCAAGTCAAACGGGAAAGGGGTGAGGCCAGGTAATGTTTCTCAATGGTTCTCCTACTGTAATTAACAGGGATACTCAGTTCTATTCATCTCAGAGGTGTGAAAGGCCCAGCCACGCAGGCGTTTGCGCGCTATATCCGTTGGAGATGGACCGGAACCGCCTATGAAATCCCCACTTTTGGCCTGGAAATGCCCCGGGATGACAATGTCATTGTCTCCCGGGGCATTTCCAGGCCAAAAGTGGGGATTTCATAGGCTTTTTATCTAAGCCTGGCATAAAAACTGTACTTTTTGGACAGGTGCGCGTAGGCAGAAAATGTCAGTTTTTGAGCGTAAAACTTAGCGTCACGAAACCGCCCCAAGGGTGATGGGGTCTGTTCAGGGGGTCAAGTCCGTCAAGGTAAAGCGCGTAACCGGGGGTCCTAAAGGGGCGCGGATAGCGGGGGCCTCGATTTTGCGCTTCAGGGGTCCCAAATATGAAAATTCTGCACTATTGCCTTCAGAGCTGTCTGACCCCCTTAAAACAGGTTTTTTGGGGCTAAGGTCCACCTATGACCCTGAGGAAACTTACATTCGGACCCCTGGGACCTTCTTAGGCCAAAACTGGAGAAAAAAAATTTTCGTGAAATTTTGAACTTTGCGACAGGTCCGCGTATGCAGAAAATTCAAGAAATTGCACATTTTGGTGCGGAGGATTCAGAGTCGCCAAACGGGCACGTTGGTGGGTGGGGTTGGTCGGTGAAGTCAAATCGTCAAGTAAACGGGCATAACGGGGGTTTCCCAAGTCAAACGGGAAAGGGTGAGGCCAGGTAATGTTTCTCAATGGTTTCCTACTGTAATTAACAGGGATACTCAGTTCTATTCATCTCAGAGGTGTGAAAGCCCAGCCACGCAGGCGTTTGCGCGCTATATCCGTTGGAGATGGACCGGAACCGCCTATGAAATCCCCACTTTTGGCCTGGAAATGCCCCGGGATGACAATGTCATTGTCTCCCGGGGCATTTCCAGGCCAAAAGTGGGGATTTCATAGGCTTTTTATTTAAGCCTGGCATAAAAACTGTACTTTTTGGACAGGTGCGCGTAGGCAGAAAATGTCAGTTTTTGAGCGTAAAACTTAGCGTCACGAAACCGCCCCAAGGGTGATGGGGTCTGTTCAGGGGGTCAAGTCCGTCAAGGTAAAGTGCGTAACCGGGGTCCTAAAGGGGGCGCGGATAGCGGGGGCCTCGATTTTGCGCTTCAGGGGTCCCAAATATGAAAATTCTGCACTATTGCCTTCAGAGCTGTCTGACCCCCTTAAAACAGGTTTTTGGGGCTAAGGTCCACCAATGACCCTGAGGAAAACTTACATTCGGACCCCCTGGGACCTTCTTAGGCCAAAACTGGAGAAAAAATTTTTTCGTGAAATTTTGAACTTTGCGACAGGTCCGCGTATGCAGAAAATTCAAGAAATTGCACATTTTGGTGCGGAGGATTCAGAGTCGCCAAACGGGCACGTTGGTGGGTGGGGTTGGTCGGTGAAGTCAAATCGGTCAAGTAAACGGGGCATAACGGGGGTTCGCAAGTCAAACGGGAAAGGGTGAGGCCAGGTAATGTTTCTCAATGGTTTCCTACTGTAATTAACAGGGATACTCAGTTCTATTCATCTCAGAGGTGTGAAAGCCCAGCCACGCAGGCGTTTGCGCGCTATATCCGTTGGAGATGGACCGGAACCGCCTATGAAATCCCCACTATTGGCCTGGAAATGCCCCGGGATGACAATGTCATTGTCTCCCGGGGCATTTCCAGGCCAAAAGTGGGGGATTTCATAGGCTTTTTATTTAAGCCTGGCATAAAAACTGTACTTTTTGGACAGGTGCGCGTAGGCAGAAAATGTCAGTTTTTGAGCGTAAAACTTAGCGTCACGAAACCGCCCCAAGGGTGATGGGGTCTGTTCAGGGGGTCAAGCCCGTCAAGGTAAAGCGCGTAACCGGGGTCCTAAAGGGGCGCGGATAGCGGGGGCCTCGATTTTGCGCTTCAGGGGTCCCAAATATGAAAATTCTGCACTATTGCCTTCAGAGCTGTCTGACCCCCTTAAAACAGGTTTTTGGGGCTAAGGTCCACCTATGACCCTGAGGAAACTTACATTCGGACCCCCTGGGACCTTCTTAGGCCAAAACTGGAGAAAAAAAATTTTCGTGAAATTTTGAACTTTGTGACAGGTCCGCGTATGCAGAAAATTCAAGAAATTGCACATTTTGGTGCGGAGGATTCAGAGTCGCCAAACGGGCACGTTGGTGGGTGGGGTTGGTTGGTGAAGTCAAATCGGTCAAGTAAACGGGCATAACGGGGGTTCGCAAGTCAAACGGGAAAGGGGTGAGGCCAGGTAATGTTTCTCAATGGTTTCCTACTGTAATTAACAGGGATACTCAGTTCTATTCATCTCAGAGGTGTGAAAGCCCAGCCACGCAGGCGTTTGCGCGCTATATCCGTTGGAGATGGACCGGAACCGCCTATGAAATCCCCACTTTTGGCCTGGAAATGCCCCGGGATGACAATGTCATTGTCTCCCGGGGCATTTCCAGGCCAAAAGTGGGGATTTCATAGGCTTTTTATCTAAGCCTGGCATAAAAACTGTACTTTTTGGACAGGGTGCGCGTAGGCAGAAAATGTCAGTTTTTGAGCGTAAAACTTAGCGTCACGAAACCGCCCCAAGGGTGATGGGGGTCTGTTCAGGGGGTCAAGTCCGTCAAGGTAAAGCGCGTAACCGGGGGTCCTAAAGGGGCGCGGATAGCGGGGGCCTCGATTTTGCGCTTCAGGGGGTCCCAAATATGAAAATTCTGCACTATTGCCTTCAGAGCTGTCTGACCCCCTTAAAACAGGTTTTTGGGGCTAAGGTCCACCTATGACCCTGAGGAAACTTACATTCGGACCCCCTGGGACCTTCTTAGGCCAAAACTGGAGAAAAAAAATTTTCGTGAAATTTTGAACTTTGCGACAGGTCCGCGTATGCAGAAAATTCAAGAAATTGCACATTTTGGTGCGGAGGATTCAGAGTCGCCAAACGGGCACGTTGGTGGGTGGGGTTGGTCCGGTGAAGTCAAATCGGTCAAGTAAACGGGCATAACGGGGGTTCCCAAAGTCAAACGGGAAAGGGTGAGGCCAGGTAATGTTTCTCAATGGTTTCCTACTGTAATTAACAGGGATACTCAGTTCTATTCATCTCAGAGGTGTGAAAGCCCAGCCACGCAGGCGTTTGCGCGCTATATCCGTTGGAGATGGACCGGAACCGCCTATGAAATCCCCACTTTTGGCCTGGAAATGCCCCGGGATGACAATGTCATTGTCTCCCGGGGCATTTCCAGGCCAAAAGTGGGGATTTCATAGGCTTTTTATTTAAGCCTGGCATAAAAACTGTACTTTTTGGACAGGTGCGCGTAGGCAGAAAATGTCAGTTTTTGAGCGTAAAACTTAGCGTCACGAAACCGCCCCCAAGGGTGATGGGGTCTGTTCAGGGGGTCAAGCCCGTCAAGGTAAAGCGCGTAACCGGGGTCCTAAAGGGGCGCGGATAGCGGGGGCCTCGATTTTGCGCTTCAGGGGTCCCAAATATGAAAATTCTGCACTATTGCCTTCAGAGCTGTCTGACCCCCTTAAAACAGGTTTTTGGGGCTAAGGTCCACCTATGACCCTGAGGAAACTTACATTCGGACCCCCTGGGACCTTCTTAGGCCAAAACTGGAGAAAAAAAATTTTCGTGAAATTTTGAACTTTGTGACAGGTCCGCGTATGCAGAAAATTCAAGAAATTGCACATTTTGGTGCGGAGGATTCAGAGTCGCCAAACGGGCACGTTGGTGGGTGGGGTTGGTTGGTGAAGTCAAATCGGTCAAGTAAACGGGCATAACGGGGGTTCGCAAAGTCAAACGGGAAAGGGTGAGGCCAGGTAATGTTTCTTCAATGGTTTCCTACTGTAATTAACAGGGATACTCAGTTCTATTCATCTCAGAGGTGTGAAAGCCCAGCCACGCAGCGTTTGCGCGCTATATCCGTTGGAGATGGACCGGAACCGCCTATGAAATCCCCACTTTTGGCCTGGAAATGCCCCCGGGATGACAATGTCCATTGTCTCCGGGGCATTCCAGGCCAAAAGTGGGGATTTCATAGGCTTTTTATCTATGCCTGTCATAAAAACTGTACTTTTTGGACAGGTGCGCGTAGGCAGAAAATGTCAGTTTTTGAGCGTAAAACTTAGCGTCACGAAACCGCCCCAAGGGGTGATGGGGTCTGTTCAGGGGGTCAAGTCCGTCAAGGTAAAGCGCGTAACCGGGGTCCTAAAGGGGCGCGGATAGCGGGGGCCTCGATTTTGCGCTTCAGGGGTCCCAAATATGAAATTCTGCACTATTGCCTTCAGAGCTGTCTGACCCCCTTAAAACAGGTTTTTGGGGCTAAGGTCCACCTATGACCCTGAGGAAACTTACATTCGGACCCCCTGGGACCTTCTTAGGCCAAAACTGGAGAAAAAAAAATTTTC